>CM076570.1:281783082-282093444 GCA_034641835.2 Pinus albicaulis | reverse complement strand
GATGTTCTCATGCAGAGATGTCAAGGAGGATGCACTTAACCATATCATGGAGTGCAAATATTGTCATCAGATTGGGGAGGATGGTATTCTCCATTGGGTGGATACCAAGTTGAAGCATAATAGGAGTCATCACCCTCAATTGGATGGATGGGTGAGGATGATGAGGAAGTGGTTGAAAGGCCACTTCCAGATCTATGACATGGGCCAGTAGGAAGCATGGTTGCGCTGGTTGCTCTTGGGTGAGTATGTTTACCACCCAATATTTCACATTCTTATGATCCATGCCTTACATATTACTGGTGTGATGAGGTAGCAGGAGGCATGGTTGTGCTGGTTACATTTGAGAGAGTTTGGCCATCACACGACATATCACATGTCAATGTATGTGTTATTTTTTGTGACATTGCATAACACTCACATGATGTGGTAACACAGAGCTTGGTTATGTTGGTCTGATGTGACATTCTACATGTCAATCAATATATTGTTTCTCCATGATTTGCATTATGATGATGTTGATCTGATGTTGGTGGCAGCAAGAGTCATTGTTGCTTTGGTTACTCTTGGGAGAATATGGGTTGACCTTTTCCCATATATTGCAAGATGATGATGTAGGATGGAAACAAGAGGCCTTACTGCATTGGATTTTGTTGGGAGAGTATGGCCACCATACTTGGTATGATGATGAGGTGGTGTGGCAAAAATAATCATTATTGCAGTGGCTTCTCTTGAGAGAGTATGGCTACCATACTTGGTATGATGATAGTGTGATGTGGCAGCAAGAGACATTGTTGCGGTGGCTAATATTAGGATAGTATGGTATGATGTTTCACATGTCAACCCATATGTCTCTATTTCATATTTTGCACGGTGTTGAGATGATGCTTGGAGAAAGCAGGGCCAACAAGGCCAATGATGGGAGCATGGAGAGATATATTCTACTCCATGTAGCATGGGTTGGAGAGAAAGTTCATGAGTTAGGACTTTCTACTTGGGGAAGAACCACTTCACTTCATATATCTCATGCAGAGAAGAGGCTCTTAGACAGCAGATGGTTGCCACTTGGGGACTCATTAGGGGAATTTTGAGGTCTAAAATGGGCCTCCTAAGGAAATTATAAAATAATAGTGGAAATAATAAAATAATATTTCATTACATCATCAAATTTTAGAGGGAAAAAATAAAAAACTACTTTTTCAACTCGTGTTTTCAACTTATCTCCCAAAGTTTTTACTCAAATTTAGAGTGGGAGTACTCATTGGATGAAAAAATAAATTCCTCATCCAAGGAGTACCCATGTTGCATAATTTCGATGGATTGTACCACGCGAAAAATGAGAAATATATGAAAAACATGATTGCAACATGATTGCAATCATTTTTTTCATGTATTTCTCATTTTTCATGTAGCAGGGTCCATCAAAAGTATGCAACATGGGTACTCCTTGGATGAGGAATTAAATTTTGCATCCAATGAGTACTGCCACTCAAAATTTGAGTAAAAATTTTGGGAGATAAGTTGAAAATACGAGTTGAAAAAGTAGTTTTTATTATTTTATTAATTTTTAATCTTTTTACCCTTTTACTTAAAAATTGATGAATCATCCCCCATGGATGACATCATCAACTTGAATCCTATTGGTTCTTATAAATTTTAATTTTATTGTACATTTTTCTTAGGACGCCCATTTTAGACCTCAAAATTCCCCTAATGCATTGATGGGGAGAGGCATCTAACTACGCAGTTGGAGGCCATTCTAGAAATACTAGAGAGGAAACTATGGAGCTAGGCATCATTACACATTGGAGCAGATGGGGAGACCTTCCATATGAGGATGCCACTTGGGAGGGAGATGTATTGATGCAACATTCACTTTTGCAGTTGCTTGATGACAAGCAACATTTTGGTAAGGAGGACTGTAATATTCCCAATTTTCCATTAGTTAATTAGAATATTAGAGTTTTCACTTTTCTTAATTAGTTAAGTAAATAAAAGGGTGGAGGGACCCATAAACCCAATAGATGAATAAAATCCACTTTTTTTGTTTGAATGTGGTTTAGTAGGTAGTGGATCAGCATTATGAAATAGTGGAACAACTTATTAATGAAGGAAGGGTGGAGATCATAGAACAATAATGAGGAAGATGATGGATATAGTGGGGGGAATAAAAGTAATATCATAGAGAAATAATGATGTAGTGATGGAGGAAGTGGTGCATTAAATGCACACATGATGGAGGGAGTGGAGAGTAAATGCAGAGATCATGGAGATCATGAAGGACAACGTAGTCTTCATGGAGGCTAGTGGTCACATGTGCAACGTAGTAATGAGGTGGGCCAAGGATAGGGAAGGCTCACAAGCATAAAATGAAGATGAGGGAAACCATAGAGGGCATTCTGGATTTTGATATTGTATTTTTGTTTGAAATTTCTTTGCATGCTTCAGTTGATTAGCTAAGTCTACTGTGATGTTTAGCACACGAGTGTCTCTGAGCGCAGATACCACCCTTATCCACGGGGGACTTCAAGTGCCTACTCTAGCAAGGTTTCTTTGAGAAACCATTCATCATTCAGCATTAGTGCCAAATTCATCCCCTCTCTTTAGCACATACAACTTCACAGATTATGCATTCCTGCCTTAAGGTTTGAGAGGAGGAAGGTAGTTTCCAGTACTTTAGCTGGGAAACCAATGGAGGGATCATCCTTTCACCTTGTCCTTCCATTTCAGTCTTCCAATATCAATGTTTCTACATCTGGCATCATGACATCATTCTACACCTCCATGCAGCATCAGTTCCTACAGGAATTATGCATTCAAGTAGTGTAGGGTCAGAGGAGGAAGGAAGTTCCAAGTATTTCATCTTGGAATCCTATGAGGGAAAATTCCCTCACTTTGGTGAGATTATTTCCATCATCTGTGAGCTATATTACATCACCTAGCAGTAGGCTATAGCTTCAGCCCTATTGACAGTGCAGTCCATTCCATCAGTTGTGTAGTTCAACAGCTGCAACTTGAGAGGAGGAAGGAGGAGCTAGATCTCAAGATTCTAGCTTGGAGATCAGGAGAAGGGGACAACCCTTCAAGCATTGAGTTGATTGAGTGATATTGCAGCCATATTAAATTCATTTCATGCCATAAATCTACATACCTAATAGTTATGTATTGCAAGCCCTAGGAGAGTGATTTTCCAAGGTGAGCCAATCTGGAAATCCTTTCTGGGTTATTATGGGTTTTCATCATAGAGCTCGGATCTCAAATCCCAAAATATTCTGAGCTCCAGAACAACCTAATATATGCATCCATTTTCAGCCAACAGTTATATTTCCAACATTTGTAGTAGGGACAACACAGTATGGCCTCTAACAGATCAATAGTTATGCAGTGCTCTCAGTAAGAGGACTTAAGGGTCACTCTAGCCATCTTTCTCAGCTTGAGTGTTGCTATTTTCTAGCATTGTTGTACATTGTATTTCACCTCCTTAATAATAAAATGACTTAGTTGTTTTGTCTATTTTCATGGTGTATTCAATTTATTTCCATATTTTTGTAGTTTACAGTTATTGCATTGTGTATTACTGTATTTTCCCATTTTGGGATATTACATAGACAAAAGCTGCTCCTTTGCTTCTTGTAAGTTTTTTTCTTCCCACTTAGCCTAGTTCGTGTACTTTTCAATTTCAGGTCTTTGTGTATGAACATAAGGAGTGGTTTTCTATTCTAGACTTAGCTTAGAAATTGTTCCAAATGGTTCATATTACCAAGTGAAGCTTAAGGGAAACTTCATCTATTTTAGGAGGATGGTTGCCTCCTCACATGTTGTCCTACTCTATAATTTTTGTGGTTGCAAGAGAAATTACAGACGTAACTAGAAAACCACTTTGGAAGCTGGGATCTAGCCCTTCCAGCTTCAGAGAGAGATATCTCTATAACATTTATATTTTTTTGGCTTAATGTGTTAGGCTAGTTATGAACATTTTGTGATTGTTTGGTTGATTTGGATTGTTTTGTTGATTAATGTTTAAACTAACATTGGGCTCTGGAGTCTATGACTTAGAACATGGATCTGCTTCAGCTTTTATAAAGTGATTTCACAAGGGAAGGCAGCCGAAGTAATTGGATTTTGTAGGTTTAAATTAAGTGAATGAGAAGAAGTGAATATATTTCCATTAAGTAAAGAGAAATTTATAAATCATTTACTCAATTTCAGTTGAAAAAATTTTAATTTTTCAAAGCTAGAAACAGAGTGTGCATTAAAAAAAATTCTGTTCTTTAATTTTCTATTGAATAATTCAGATTAAGAACACACATAAGCATGGTAAAGAAAGAAAGTAAACACATAAACAATGATAGATTTACTTCACCAAAAATTTAACACGAGAATATTGTGAAAGAGCCTTCTTTATTACTAATCAATCCACTGAAATTTGAAAATATACAATAGCCTTCTTAGATGTAAAAATCAACCCTTAATTCTTCGAAATGAGAAGTATTTATATATTTATTTACAAAAAATCCTATCATGATAGATCAGGATGTATTTTAGGAATATCTAAAACTAATTACATCTTGTATTACAAAAATATAGGGCAGATTTGAATTGCTTTAGATTGTTGGCAGTATTTTTGAGGAGGTTGTTTTTGATCTATCCTTTGACTTTTATTGCAATGTTGGTTGTGTTGATGAAGATAGAATAATTGTTTTAGTCAATTAACTTGCATAATGTGTCCCACATATCTTCACTTGGAATTGACAATTTGAGTAATTTCTTGTAGATCTCATCCACATATGTATACTTAGCAAAGGTGGGCTTAATGATAAAAATATGCTCAATCTCATGTGGGATGTTTAAATCATTCTCCGGAGTCTCTAGGAAAGCTTTACCTGTGATGCTCCCCTGTATCCTTGCAAATTTGGAACTATCCTTAGCAATGACCACCAATTTCTAGTTGTAATCAGACAAAGTGATTAATTTTTCATTCAACACTAATAAACTTGGATGTCTTTTTTTTATTCAACACTTCAAACTTGTTAAAGAACCTCTCGACACCAATTTCCAGAACTTGACACTTTTATTCAAGATGGGTCATGAGATTTTTCTTGGTTAACACTTTCTTGATTTCTAGTATGGTTAAGTTTTGTCCTCAATCTCCAATTCTTCCAACCGATGCCTCTTTCTGGAATTCATAAATTTGATGAGGTATGTGGCTTCAGATGTCCTTTCTCCTCATTGTTCTTTGATCTACTCAATGGTTGCACTCAATTTTTTTATAAGCTCATTTTGTTCAAAGATAATTTGTATGGAAGGCTAGATCTCATTCATGGATTTATGGATATCAATCCATATATTTTAATTAGCCTGAGCTAAAGTCTGAACCATGGTAGTTTCCTTCCCTAACTGTTGTAGCCTCTAGTTGAGTCTCTGGGATTTTTGTACTTCGGCTAGATGTGAGGTCTCAATCCTTGTTTTATGCTCTTGCAAGGCCTTTACTTCTCCTTGTAGCCTTTGGATATCTTCCCCTTGTATGGACATGTCCTCCATAGATTTTACCAATTTTCCAACAGCATATAAGTATTTTTTTCGGGGTGTTGTTGATGTAGAAACCATTGTTGTAGTTGAGGTATCCATTCTTATTTGTGCTATTACTCTAAGGGGTACTACATCCAGTGGGACTACAACTAGTTGTGCATTCTATTTTATTTCCTTTACTAACTTGTCCATCTATACTTCAATGTTCCTTATTTGTGCATTTTTCTCCATAATTAGCTTGATCATATCTTATTTCTAGATTTATGTCTCTTGTATTTCTTTGGTTTTTGGATCCTCAATTGCTAAAAATTTTAATGGTTTCCTGAGTGTTGCAATGTCATCATTCATCTTCTTGATCAGTTCTTTGGCTACCTTAACATTGCCTGGGTCATATCCTATCTTAATGGCAAACTCTTCTAAGGATTTTTTTTTATTATCTTTTGTAAAGAATAAATTTTCTCAATCTTCAATTGGGACTGGATATTGGTGAGGGATACTTGCAATTTGGAAGCAGTCATTGCAGTATTTTTCAATGTAGAACATATCATTTCCCCTATTTACTTGTGCATATCCATATGATCAATAGGATGGACATATTTTGCATCAAATTAAAATGTATTGTTCTTGTAATCAGCTACATATTTAGAATGGGGAACCTATGCCTGCAAAAATTCCATCTACATTCTTCCTTTCTCGATGTCGAAGGCCGACAAGAGCCTATGCTGGGTTGTGGTAGATTTTTTCCAAAACTAATCATAAGTGTTGACTTTGAGAAGCTCATTTTTCCACTTTATCTGTTTATACTTATCAATGATACTTGTCTTTGTTTTTCCTTGAATTAATCCTGATGTTTGAGTTGTATCTGGATTACCTTGTGAAATTGAAGATGTTGTAGATCCAGCAAAGAAGTTATCTGACTTTTCTGAAGAGTGTGGGCCCTTCAATATTATAGTAGTTTTCTCTTCCTCCTCTTTTGCAAAGTCTGTTTTAGGATTAGTCTTTCTTTTTTCCCTGTAAATCTTGAATTATTAGGCTGAAAGCTCAATGACTAAAGCATATTATTCCTCCCTTAGCCTTTTCTTAGCTTTTTCCTGAGGGGTGGGAGTCTTTGAAGTTTATGGAGACAAAAGCGGCTCCTCTTCTTCTTCTAAGGTTTTTTTTCTTCCCATTCATCCCGGTTCAAGTACTTTTAAATTTCAGGTATTTGTGTATGAACATAAGGTGTGGTTTTTTGTTCCACCCTTAGGTTAAATGGGTCATATGACCAAGTGAAGCTTAAGTGTAACTTCATCTGTTTTAGGAGGTTGTCTTCCTCCTCACTTTCTATTCTATTGGTGCTAATAAAGGGTCCAATATGAGTCTTTATCCTGAACTGTGATTTCTTATTTGTATAAACAAAGTTGATTTCATTTGAATTTATCATTTTTCCGATGTATTCTAATGCAAAAATTATCATTGGGAGATATCTGGGTAGCTTGTAGGGTGTAAAATCACACCCATACACTCTTATTTCAATGTAATTTTGGTACAAGTACCAGTCACCTATCTTAGCCTATTCACTTAGGTGTAAAATATTATGAATCTCATCAATAACCCCAGGTTCTACATCTCTACTTAGTAAACATGTCGTTGGATGGGTAAAGTGATCAATATAGTCTTTGAAGTTGTATTCCTCTGAATTCTTCCTCACTAAGGAAGTCAAAAAATAACTGAATGTGGATTTCCCTGTTCATTTAGCTTTTGTAGTGCAAATGGAAACTTTTTTGCTTGATAAAATAGAAACATGTAAATCAAAACAAAAGCATATTAGAACATTCCTTCAGTTTGAAACGTAGTAATTGTTCATGGATGTTATCAGCAAGGAACTGGCTGAAGTTGAAAATCACAGTGGGCTTTTCTTCAGTGGAGAAAATGGATAGAAAACCTAAAATAGGTTCATCTACCCATTCATCTGAATAATATCCTAACAAACATGTGAACATGGAGAATATTTTATTAGCCTTATTTGGAAAAATGGAGGAGGGATATGGTGGCTTTTTCTGTCGTAATTGGGCATCCTCGGGTAAGAAGATTTCGAAAATCCTAACTCTTTGGGAAAAAATTAACTATTGATATAGTTCTTTTAGATCTTCCACTGATAAAGGGATTGTAGAATGATTTTGGGGGATCTACAACATTTGATTCATTGTTTCATGGGTAATTATAAGAAAAACTTCACCCTTCTAAGCTACAATGGCTCTTTGGCTTGGAAAATAATATGCTTGGCATTTGAGGATAAGCTTTGGGAAATGGTAAGTTTGAAGAAAGATATAAACTGGGGTAAATTGGATTCCTAAAGCCCAATCTCATCACTCCAGTCAAAGTAATTATCTATGAGACAACAGTGTAATTCGAATAAATCAAATTTACACTTCGGCTCTGAAAATTTATAATCTTTTTCAGCCAGGGGGATGCGGTCGAGATCAATTGTAGGAGTGATTGGATTATTAGAATTATCGTTAATTTTTCTCTTTTGAGACATTGTTGAAAATTCAAACAGTAGAAAAAAGGATGACAATGGTGTATTTACTGGAAATTGTTTGCAGTTGATGGTTGGTGATAATGATGATTCTTTCACAATATCACTATGGTTTCTTTTTTTGACTTCAAGATTATTTTAGTGTACGTAGAAGGATTTAGACACTTTTAATGGGTGAAATGTTGCAGAATGGTGCAAGAGGAATGAAGTGGGAAGCTTTTATGGTTGGGGAAACATCTGTTGGGGACACAGGGCCGTTAGAAGGTTTCAATGGTAAATTGGGCTTGGATTTAATGCTTAACGGATAGGGGAAATTATTGGACAAATGTCGTGAAAATATAGGGCGCGGGGGAATGTTGGCAAGAAAGGGGATTAGTTTGATGGTTTTCAGAGGGGGGTAGGAGTAGTATGTGGTATGCGGAGGGGGGGGGGGGTTCGAAAGAGCGAGGGAATGACACGGTAGGTAAGGCTGAAGGGGGAAAAAATACTTTTTGAACCCCCCCTCTGCAGATAAAGGTAGGAAGGGTAGGGGAGGCGAAAGGCATTTGGGGCAGTCGATCCTGGTGGAGGCCAATATGCATGTTGGATCATGTGCGATACTTATCTGCTACATCCCCAGATGCGGGAGACACATCCAGATCACGTGAGGACAACCCATCCCATGCTTAGGCTGACGTTGCCCTCTAACGCCAACTCTAACATGATGCGGAACCTAAAATCTCCAATCATTTTATTGGCGCTTTGCCACACCTGGCCTCTTGCCACACTTGGATTGTCTCTCACATCCCCTGCGCAGACACACTTGGATTGTCTCTCACATCACCTGCGCACATGCCACATGCCTTCAAAAGGCACAAACGCTCCTCATTCATCCATCTCATTGCTGCCCTAGTCGTCCTCAAGAGTCATCATTTTTACTTCCCACGCCATCACACTACTACTCCAGCTTTCCTAGCACACCTCCATCGCCACTTCCCTCCTTGTTGTGTGCTTCCCCTACTGTGCAGCCCTTGTGGTGAGTCCCCTTGCCACACGCCCTCCTGTTGCACGCCCCACCCGCCATGATCCTCTTTGTTGCACATCCCTTGTTGCGCACATCCCTGTTGTGTGCCCTCTGCAGCGAGCCCCCTACTGTGTAGCCCCCTGCTGCGCACCCCCCCCCCCAACCCCCCCCTTCCTATTGCGCACCTTTGTTGCGCGCCTCCTGCTCTCAACCTAGTCTCACAGTCGGCTACCCTTTCTCTGCTCGATAGCCTATCCATGACCCCAAGACAATGTCAAAATCCCATCATGGGCAGCCATAGAGGCGTGTTCTCGGGGCACTATCACTGAGGCCAAGACCAGTGTCTGGAATCCATCAAAGGCTCCTCATTGGGAAGCCATGAAAGGCAGGCTATTCAAACGCCTGAAAACACCCAGGGAGAGAATGTCTTGACTTCGAAGAAGCCTAGGGGCAGAAGATGCCCCATAGAATCTACAATAGCACACTCTAAGCCACCCACACCTTGGAAAACGAAGCCGCTCCCAGTTCACAAACCTACAAAGGAGGAGATAAATGTTTGGATCATGGATTAGGATGGCGTATGGACCAGAGTTTTAGATGCAGAATACCCTGTTGCTCCCATCATCCGTGTGGCCCCTCCGAAGCCTCTGCAAGAGCCCATAGCAGAGGCAGAAGCCACGACACGTGGATATGGATGCCTAATTGAGGAGGAGGACTACGTGATAGAGGAAGCTGAAGGAACCCCATGACTGCTAGGTAGCAAGGTCCATCTCTGTTTTTTGTCAACTTAGGACATACTTCAACTATTTTGTTTTCATATGATAAAATAAGACTGTCTGACTCTATTAAGGGGTTGGTTTCCTCCCAAGAGGTAGCCCCAAACCTATTTTATTTTAAAAACTACCAAGGCAAGGATTGGCTAAGTATTGCTTGCCACTGCCCAAAGCCTCTGTAAAGTTTCTTTTATGATTTCAAAATAGTTTAGCCTAACTTACAAAAAAAAATATACTTATCCGCTACATGACAAAAAAACTTTGTCTTTTATGAACTTTATACAAAGCGCCAACACTTAGGATAAGAATATATATGATCTAAAACATAATGTAACATATTTTATGCCTTTTCATTCTATTTTTTTCCTAAACTAAGTCTTATTTTTCACTAACTAAGGGTGCATTTAAACGTGACAACCCTTGTTATTTTTTCTCTGAAGGGGAAATTGTCCAACCTATATTCTAACCTACTCATTTACCCCATTGAACCAGCTTAAATAATTGGACCAATTTCTTCATCTACCTAGCTATTTTTAGCCAAGTTTAAAAAATTTGGCTAAATATTCTTTAGCATAATAACATAAATTCAAATGTGTTTGACCATGATTATACTGTATGATTCAAACAAAGATCTATGATTGTGGCATTTTAAACAAGCTACACAGAAAATCCTATTTTACTTTCAAAATAAAGCTATTTTTATTCTAGTGGCATTTGAATTTGCATCACTTTCACACTTGTTTTTCCTGTTTTCACAGGGTTATTTTAATCATCATATTTTATTCTTTTATTTCATTTTCTTTTGTTCTATTTTTCTTTTCATATACCCTCTTTTCATTTTTTTAATCTTTATTTGTATCTTTTTTTTTGGAAATCATTTGCAAAATGAAATATTATTTACAATTTGATATGAGTGAGAGAAAATATTCAATCACCTTATGATCATATAAATTATAGGACCCTAACAAATATCTCAACTAAGCTTCTCTAATATGAGAGTTACATGTCCAAAAAGACTTTCAAACGCATCCAAAGGTGGGAGTGTTTCCACTATGCTAGGTGACCGAGTAGAATTAGGTTCTAGTGCTTTGCCCAAATTTCGGTCCTCCATCATATGCTCTGCCGATTGTCCCCTTGAACTAATTCCCCTCTGCACCCCACCACACTAGCGGTGCATGGTCCGCTTGATTAGACACTGGAAAAAATAAAACCAAAGATTCTTCCCCATTGAACTGCAACATGTCACAATGATAATTCCACTTGAGACACAACATCACCCAACTACACCAGACCCATTATTCTGGTTCACAACATTGTCCCAAGTTAAGATTTTATAATCGACCTGTGACCATGTCAACCACCAATAGGGCTTCTCCCCCATGAAAATGAACAATTCCCAACCCATGGACCATGACCTTAACCACAACCATACATGAAACCTTGTTAAATCTCCGAGGCATACACTGAACAACTCATAAAAACACTAAAACCCTTGTATTAGCCACCCCTAAATATGTAACATGGCAATAAAATTTTAGGAACTCCCACCCCTGCCCTATTGGTTCCTACATCCAACAACAATGGAGGTTGGGCTCACACCTCTGAATATACTACCCATACTGCTATCATAACTTTCTTAAATCCCCTTTTTCAGCCAGATACGGAGAACAAATACCAAATACCTCAAAAGGGACAAACCATGCTACAGCTAAGAAAACCTTACCAATGTCCTAAATGAAGGTTTTCATGCCAATTTCTCACAACATACCGTGACCATGCAAAGACTCAACAAGACTATAATTTTCTTTGACCTATAGGGGGTAATCTAATTGAAACCCCTTGTCCCAAAATCCCAATTTTTTTGCCTCTAAGACTTCTTTCCAAATTCACCAATGCTCTAGCCTTCTAGTGCAACATGTCCCTCCTCCATCTTAGGTTCTCATGCCCAAGTTAGCTCAAATATAATTCCAACCTACATAGATGTAATAAATCCTACTCTCCCCTCATCACTACCCATACTAGAACATGAAAAACTAAATACACATCTGAATGAGATACTCTTGTACACCACACGCATCCTCTAGAGAGTTCTCCCCTCACTCAAATGCATGTAGCAATATCACTATGCTTCAAATGAATGTGCCGGTTCGTTTTATGGGGTGGTGAGCCCCCCAAAGTGGTCCCAATGTTACCTCAATCTACCACCCCCATCGAGAATTTGTTCTTTTTTTATTAATAAAAACAAAGTTACAATATAATATATTGAATTTTATTATTTTAACTATTAATTGAAGTAATATTTACATTCATTTATGGACACTACAATATCCCCTCCATAGTGCGCTCAATATTACTTTTAACCTTTATTATTTTTCAATTGAACTAACATGTAAATGTTTACAAAAAAACATTTACACCACTACAATATCACCTCAATACTTGGGTCTGGAGCACCTCTCGGTGCAACCATAACATTATTCATTGTTTTGCCAAAAAAATAATAAGTGCCACAACATTTTCCTATTTCTTGTTAAACTTCTCATTCTTCTTAATTGTATTGATTTCCCAATATCTACTTTTTGACTTAAGAAGTGGTGAAATATGTAGTTTCAGATTAGAGTTAGGATTAACCATAAATGATTAAGATTAATTAAAAAGAAAAATCAAATATATCTCAATATAATTATCAATTATCAATTATATTAATTTTTTTTTCAATCATAAATAATAACTCAGAAAAATTGTTTTTATGTTAATTAATTATATTTAAATTTTATTTTATTTTTAAAATTTTGAAAATAAGCCAAAAAAAGGGAAAAAAAAAACAAAGCAAAAAAAACATTACCATCAATGCCACTAAACACCATGCCTTCATGCTGCCACATTCCATTAAAGTTTTAATGACTTGAAAAAAATATGACAAAATAAACCTGCTTTGTAAAAGAACTAAGAAAAAGGTCATATCTCGTTTTTTAAACGGTGAAGAAAAAATGTGTTCTCCTTTTTTTTTTAAATCGACATTGATGGCTGCTGCTGGCATTGAATGTGAAACATGTGCATGTTATGTTTAAAAACGACAATTTTACTTAATATATACATTTTGTTTAATAAAAAATATGTATATTTTATAATTAAATACAATAAAGGTGTATTGTGTCAAATTTTATTACAGTTTTTTAGTATCGATTTTATAAATTATTTTTTATTTTTATAACCCATCATTTACTTTGATTCTTTTTAAAATTATTTATTAAATTAAATTATTATGTGTATAGATAAATATATTCCAAAATAAAATTTAAAATAATGAAATAAATATATTTGAAAATAAAACTTAAAAGTGGTGTGCTATATTTGAAATATATTCATAAATATCTTAAAAGCTTAAAGAAATATATTTTATAATTTAAGAATTTTTTTTTTTAAATGAAATGAGCCTCCAAGTTATCATTTATATGTTTATAATCTTGTGTCTTTTATTTTGTTTTATATTCATTTAATCAATATATAATATATTTATTATATGGAAAAAAATTTCAAAAAATTTACTCAATTTTAGGTGTTAATTTAAATAAAAATAAAAAAATTGTTTATTTAAATATTTTTATTCATTATTATTTTCTAATTATTTGGAAGTTAAATTAAATTAAAAATTTAATTTTTAATATTTATAAGTCTTTTTAAAATATTTATTTTAAAACATTTTACATTGCATTATCACATTTCTTATATTTTCTTCTTGTAATATTCCTAAATTAGCATGCAGCTAATAAGAATATTAATTTTTCTCTTAATATCTAGTTAGATGAATAAATGGGTAAGGATGCCCATAAATTGCTTAAGTAGGCATAAAATTCCTCTTAATGTGAAAGGGATCATGTTAATAACTAGATCAAACATCCTCATGTGTGAACAGGGTCTAAAATGTGTGAACAAAGTCAAGTTTTACCAAGTCAACAACATTATTATATGAGGAGTGGATCATAAATAAAGACAACTCAGTGTGAATGAAGATCAATCTAGCTAGTCCAAATGAAGACACCTTGGGTGTGAAAAGAGACAATGCATGAAGATCAAGTCAAGGTTGATTAAATCAAAGAGCGTTGTAAATAGATGAGTGGGACTAATGGAGATAGCATAATTTTGGTGGAGGAGTCTTTGCATGGAAGCAACCTCATAATTGGGTGGGACACTTGGTGAGGAAGCTCATCAACTATATAATGGAGGGAAAGGCAGCCATATGGGGCATGATTGAAGATTATATTTTGTATGTGTTCTATTTAGACTTCTTGCATTCTTTGGCTATTTAGCTAAGTTTGTTGCACTGTTTAGTGCAAGGGTTTTCTCATGCGGGAATTCCTCACTTCTTCTTGGAGAACTTCTTTAAGGGATCTAAGAAGAGCATCTTATGCTACATTTTCCACTATCTGATGTTAGGCCAAGCAGTCACCTTTAGCAACAACGTAGTCCCTTGCAGAAACTACGTTATTTCTTAAGGTATTACAGTGGAGGGGTTTAATCCCTTGTATCTTGAGCTAGTTTCCCTAAAGGAGGATCAGCGTTCTTTCTAGAAAGCTAGTAGGAGGAGCTACAACCATTTATTTGCATGATCAACCATTTTTATGCAGAGCTTCAGCGATACAACGTGATTCAGCCATAGATCTGCAACAGATGCTTCTTGTATTTCATGTATATCAAGAAACCCTTACCGGGTCATCTTGGATTTCTGTAAAAGAGGCTAGATCTCTATTTTTGGGCCTTATTGATTAATATAAAGCAGATCTATTTTTTCTCTCATATTTCTGAGTACAAACCTTTAATAAACTGCACTGTCACTTTATGCATTAATTCTGTGTTGTAGTAGTCTTGGGGTTTCAGTGTTTTTGGGTTGTTTTGAGCATGGGAGGCATGTTTATCTATGAAAAAGTGATTTTCTTCTAATTTCCTTACAAATTTGGTTGTTATAATGTCAAATCTAATGGATCCATGGGCTGCATTCATCTGTTAATGCTTATATTTATGAAAAATGTGTTTTCTATGCATGTATTGTTGAATTTCCTATTTGGGAATACTATAGTGAATCGAAGCCCTAATATTGGCTCAGCTTATGTACTACAACCATTATGGAGTCTATTAGTCATCAGTAATTTTTTGCCTTTGTAGATGACTAAATTTCTATCCTAGATTTCTAGAAACAAAATTCATGAATCTTGTGAGTTCTAGAAATCTCACTGCCTTCATTATCCTTAGGATAAATTTTTCATTGTTCTACCACTATATCATGTCATATTCAGCCTATCACTCACAGAAGATCCATATGGTAGGTCATATCAGCAATCACGAATCCATGCCAACTCATAAACATCATGCCTCCATCATTTTCCAAGAATTCATTCCAAGGGCCAAGTCGTTTGCCACACCTAGGGCCATTTTTTCTTAAAAATATGTTTCTAGACAAACAGAGATTAATTTGGAAAACGTGAGAGAGTTTTTTGTCCATCATAGGGTCAAGAAGTAAAAATTCTTTCCATTTTTACACAGGTATCATGGTTTGGGAGAAATTTCAAAGATATAGGTGTCACGGGAGAATTTTTGCACTCCTAGAGTGGCCTTGGGAAAATCAGGTTTTCTCAGAGCTGGAGTGTCCAAATGACTTTTTTGATGATTCAAATGAAAACTAGACTTGAATAGCTTTTGAATGAGATATCATGAGCTCAATTTAGAGTTGTGGAAGGCCTCCAAAAGTTGTCTACACCAGCACTTTGCATTTATGTACCATCACTCAGCACTTTTTGACCAATCATGGGAAAAAGAAACTTTTGAAAAGGCAAATCATCTTCAATCGGGAAAAAAAAAGGTATATTTGGAAGGTAGATAGGTTAATATTTCCAACGAGCTAGCACGAGCCCAATTCCGACATCGGGAAGGCCTCCAAATGCCCTCTGCAAAATGGTGATGCGCTCCTGGGAATTTTTTCCCATATAAATTACACTGGGTGCTACGCTCTTGACACTGTGTTGCCCTCCTGCCACTATGCTGTGCTCTTGCAGCTACTTCAGATGTTGAACGAAGTGTGTTATGCTCCTACCACTGTGTTGTGCTCCTGCCACTGTTTTCTGGCTTCTGCACGAATTCAAGTTCAAGAGTGACCCGACTTTGCCCACAAGGGTTTTTTTTTAGTTTTTCCTTCTGCTGTGGAGGCGCTTCAAGAGGTATTTTAAAATTTTCTTGCATATGCATGGCTTTCTATAGATAAGGCCACTAATAAATTTGAAATTTGGTCCAAAGAAAGCAGTGATGGCCAAGAATAAATTAATGAAGTGGTGGTCGAGAAGAAAGCAGTGATGAAAAAGAAGAAAACTGTGAGGGAAAGGATGATGAAAATGAAGGAAAAAATTGAAGAAGAGGAAGGTGGAAGAGAGGGAGATAGCCAAGAAGAAATTAAAAAAGGCAATGACAAAGTTGAGTGTGTTGATGAAAAAGAAAAACAGAGTTGAAACTAATGAGCCTCATAATGAGAAAGAGAGCCAAAACAGTGAGTCTTATGATGAAGAAAATAACACTAAAAATACATATGAAGACAGTGGGGAGGAGGCATATGAAAGAAATGAAGAAAGCAAAGGTGACAGTGACAAGAATGGAAAAGACAACCAAGAAACAAAGTTTCAAGTTATTTTCCGTGGGAAAGTAAATGATGACAAAGGGCCAAATAATGAAGATAATGAGCAGGGCAGTGAAGGAGAGATCAGCCAAAGGAACTCACCTAGTGAAGAAAGAAAGGACCCTCACAGTGATGTGAAAACTAATGAAGGTACCCAAAACAATGACCCTACAAAAGATGCAAATAGTGATATAAAAGATCAACTTCACAGTGAAAAAATTGGGTCAAATAATGAAGAAGAGGACATTCATGAAGACAAAAATGTACCAAGCAATTATCAAGGCACCTCTTATATTGCAAAGGAGAATGGCTAGGCACTATGATCAAAGAAACCACTTTGCAAGGAAAAAACTCAAAACTGCCCAAAATGAGGGCCCGGCACCAAAAGATGAAAAATACCAAGCTAGGCTTAGTATTTTGGCCCAATATTTTTTACAAGTCTCCAAGGACCCATGAGGCACCTACCTACCAAATTTGAGGCAATTTGGAAAACTTTTTTTTTTTTCCAAATTTGAACCCCTAGGAGCGCAACACCCCCTATGTTGCGCTTTTTCTCAGGGCATCTTCATGAGGAGAGGTTTAAATTTTGGATTCCCCATCACTACAGGAGTATTCTCACCAAATTTCAGCTCAATTGGAGTTTTTTTGACCCCCCAAAAGGGTCAAAAACAATCATTTTTTTCACCTTTTTGCCCACTTTTCTGAGCATGTGTTGCGCTCCTGGAAGTCTTGGCTTTTTCCACTTTTGGGGAAAATTGCAGAGGTCTTATTGAAGAATTAAAGGTATATCTAGAAATTATACTTCCATATATTTCCAACGAGCCATCACAGAGCCTTTTCTCCTTTTCTGACATCAGGAAGGCCTCCAAAACACCACTGTAAAAAGGCCTATTTTGGTGTTGCGCTCCTGGTAGAATTTCAGAGTTCCACACAGTGTGCTGTGCTCCTGTAACTTAATTTTCAGAATGTGTGTTTGGAAAGTTTTCTTAGGAATGTCAGGCCTAAAATTCAATTTTATTTCCTCTTATAGTCGGAAAAGATATTTTATTTAGATATTTTTGTGCCTTGGGCTTTGCAAAGCCTCAAGGACAAGTTAGGATATTTCTCTTTGGCCAATAGGTTTATAGATGCTCTAGTGGGCTCTCATCTCCTCATTTGTTATATAATACATGAGGGTTCATTGTAAACTGTTGGGACTTGATGTGTTATAGAGAAATACATGGTTTATGAGCTTGGAGAAGATATTTGGTTTTATGAAGTGAATGAATGGCTTGTGTGGCTTGATGTTGGAGAGGTTTGCTTGTAGGATTCCATAGCTTGGTGAATGGTGATTTTTTTCTAACTTGTTAGTGTTTTCTTGTCCTCATTGTGTTTCAGTTTGCTTATTTGCTATAGATCAGAAAAGTATAGGTTGAGATATGCTCATGGAAGCACCTCAACCCTCCTGTTTGCTATAGTTTTGATGTTTTCTTCTTTTAGTCATCTTAAGGAATTCTTGATTGCTCCTTAGGCCCACTAAAACTTTTTCTATGTTTCATGAATGATTAGTATGTTAGCTTATAAATATGACTCATGGCATGCCCTGCTTATTTAAATTTTTCAAAAACTTATTGTGAAGCTTTTCTATGGAACACTGATTGATTAGGTTAATACAAAGAGGTCTTGTTTCGATCTTTCCCCTTGCCCATGCTCATTAACTTGTTTCAGAGTTCCCAATAGTTTGATATATGTTCTTTAGGAGTTCCTTCTCCATATATTGAATTGTTTGTTTATCTTATGTGTTTTCTCGAAAAACTGAAGGTGGATTTCTAAATTTAGGAGTTCTAATGCTTCTATGTACCACTGGATTGTTCATCTTGTATGTTTATCAGTTTGAGTATTTTTCATAGATATTAATGGTTTGCCCCACCTCATGAGTTATTGCTTCAAATTATAGATGTATAAGACCTCTTAGTCTTTTCACAAAACTTAATGTTCACCTCATACATCACCTAAAGGATCCATTAACCTTGCTAAATCGGCCCTGCAATACACTCTACTTCATCATTTAGACACCCTAGAATTCATCTGACCCCATAGCCCTATTGATTTGATATTCTCTCATTCCACCTATCCTACTTGATCATCTTACCCCAACCCAAAAAAAATAAACAAACCTACACTTAACAACTAGCCTAAAAACAATCATCAAAGATAACAAGCTCACATCCTTCGCACAATAGAGAGAGCCCTCTCTGAGTCCATGAAGGCTAGGTCCTAGGACTCCAAATATTGGTCTGATATTACCCTGTCATTTGGTTAGCCAATCTGCCAAATCATGGGACACTAACATAATGGCGGTCACGGTGGGACTCTGATCAAGAAACAAACTTAGACTTCTCTAAGCCTTTTAGAAGCCCTTAAGAAAAATATCTTGTGGATTTATCCCACCGCTCACTAACATAATGACGATCACGGTGGGACCTTCTGAGTTCATAACAATCTAAATACCCCTTACGACTCAAGAATCCCTTCATCAAATAGTATCTTATGATTTATAGATACCTCATCACTATCACTAACAAAATGGTGATTATGATGCAACCTCTGATGTCAGTGACAAACTAGGTATCCCTTAGGACTTCACAAACCTTCGTCAAATCATAGAGAACTTAAATGATAGTGTAAGAGTAGAATCTATATTTTTCACCATCTTAGCAAAATGATGACTCAGCCATAGGACACTCTTACATACCTTAAGGGCTACATAAAAGAACTCAGAAAACCCCAAAAACATTTCTAGATTGGCTATTTTTCAGTATTGGTGGTGGACGATAGACAACATATCTTCAAAACAACTAAAAATATCCACCTGGCGACTCCACTAGCCTCCAGTAGGCCTAGTACTCCACTAAGTTCTCATAGATCCCCCGGGAATGCATTGAGCAATCCCAATCATGTTGATGGTGGACAACAAAGTTCAAATCTCCCACCTGGAAACTCCACAACCCTCAATAGACCAAAAGACTCCACTGGTAGAGAACTCTAGATTGGTTGAAAAGATTTAGTAACCCTTTCTGATTTACAACATGGATCCAAGGATACAAATAAGATATGCTCCAATGAGTAGAGATCCTATCCCTAGATTCCCACACAAAATGCCTAAGAAAAATTTGATGAAAAACCTACCTATCTTCCGAGATGAAAAAGTCGATGACCCTTTGTTACATCTCATCAAATTTCATATACGCATATGGAATTTAAAATTTGAATGGCACGAAGACTGCCTCATGAAAATGTTTATGGTAACATTAGAAGGTAAGGCAAAACCTGGCATCCTGTTTTCTTTGAAGAATTTCCACAAGGTATTTTATAAACACTATATAGGGTACTGTCCATCTCTATCATTAGCTGAAAATTGTTGTGATCAATCTGAAGACCTTATACAATACCTTGTGAACATTGATAAAGATTTAGGAAATTGGCATCCTGAAGATTTATTAAAATAACTTCATGCATTTCATTCTCAAGGTAGCTATCATGACAGCCTAGAGGAGTTAGTTGAGGAAGAACCCAATCAAGAAATAGAGGAAAACTCACAGGATCTCTCTGAAGGCACAAGTGATGGTTCACCATCTCTTCTAGGTGAGGCTCACGAAGACATTCAGCCTCAAAACTAGCCTTCACATGAGAAAGAGAATTGTTGTAGTATTATCCAGAGGAAGAGAAATATGCCTCCTCCTTTAACTGAAGAGGAAATAAATCAGATAATAAACACACAGCTAGCCTCTAAACCTTCATGTGAAAAAAAAAATTATCTTCCTCCTCCTACTAATGCCATCTACCATAAATCAGAAAGTAAACTTGTAGATAAGTTAAAATAAGAACGAACTGGTAACCCAATATGTTTGATTGGTGAAATTATTTATGTTGATGATTCCCCAGATTTTGATAAATCTGATGATGATGATGTTCTCCAAATAGAAGCTAACCTTGCAGAGCCATCAGCAATTGTTTTGTGGGATGAGATTCACTATCATCAGATTGAAAGCAATAATTAGCTAAGACAGGTCACCTATGACACTAATGAGGAAAGCCTTGAAATTTTAGAAGTAAGTGAAGAGTCTCTGACTCTTTGCTCTGCTTTAATGTTGAGGTTAAGGAGGATGATGAACTCCTTGAGAAAGTTGTCGATGAGAAGCCTTCTCTAGAAATGGTTGAGGAAATCATTTATGACATAGAACTTTCCTTAGCTCTAGATGAGCAGCCACCAAGTCCCATTGAATTTCCAATTGCAGATGAAGGCTTGGAAGTTTACAATCTCATAAAATTTGCTGCACTTCTTTCTCAAAAAATATTTATTGCCAATAAATACTCCTACTAATCAAATGATGGCCTTCACAATAAATTCAACCCACACAATTAGAGCATATCAGGTTTTCTAGAGGATAACATTGTAATATACGATCAGTCTACCAGTTCAGATGAGCATGAGGAAGAGTTGGATTTTCTTTCCCAAAAGAGCCTCAAGCATAACCAAGTAGAAGGAGTAGTCCTGAAATAAGCTTATGTCTCAATTCCTCAAGATCGGGTATCATTCCAAGATCCATTTGTTGTTTTTCTTGAGAAATCTAAAAGAGGAGTGTTTTCTACCAAGAACAATTTGATGCAAGGTTTAAAGAAAATTTTAGGCACTACTGTTCAAGCACAAGTGAGGTGCAAGTGGCCTTTTGATTTCTTTAGCATCCTCAAAGAGCTAAACCAAGATCACCCATGCAATCATCTACTTGATTGGTTGTATTGGAAAAGAGAGTTCACCAGCTAAATGTATATATTGTATGAGTTAGATTAGGATAGATAGGCAAGAAAATAAGCTCAGCACTATGAGCATCTTTCTACCTTTAGTTTTAGATTGTTTTGACCAAAAAGAGAGAAAAAGTAAAAAACAAAGAAAAAATGAAAAAGAGGGCAGATTTAAAGAAAAGGTACAGCCCCATACCCAAAAAATAGTGATACTGAAAGTGTGCAAGCATAAATGCCACTACTTGTTCTAAAATAAGGTCTTTTTCATTCATCTAGCCTAATCATGGTTGAACATGTTTTCAATTTATTGTTGATAATTTAGTGAAAGAATGTTGGTCAAATCATTGAAGCTTGACTTGTCGAAGAAAATAAATTAGGAAAGAAAGATATTGGTTCCACATGCTTAAATTTGAACCAAAGAGAAGGATAGGGATGCTTAGCAAATGATGAAACAAGTCCTCACACCTTCTAGTTTTGTTTACTTATGAAAATAAATTTTGTCTGCAGTTTGTCTTGATGCCACAATTCATGATGAATCAGATTTTCTAATCTTGGTTCAATTCATGCTTTAAATTTCTTGTCAAATAGCTTAGAGAATGAAGTCTGTCATACTGCTTAATCTTGACAGTCAAATAGTCTAGGTAGAGAATAAGAAGAGTTCACTAGCATAATCTAAATTCTTGGAATAAATAAGTGTAGAAGTAGATAGTTTTTTTTTTGCTTTCAAAAAAAAAATGTCAATGGTTTTTCCAGTTCAAGTGCACCCAAGGAAGAAAAAAAAATGTTAGGCAATTAGGTTGGGTTGGTAGATATGAATTTGAGCTAATCATGTTTTTAGATCATTGAAATCACAAATTCAACAAAGCATCAGCAAATGAAAGAAGAAAAGTCTGCCCAATGGATGAGGCACTGGTCACCATAAACTAGAGATCTGAAGTTCTGGACACCTCCTGAAAAGGAGCTGCCCTCCCCAAGTGAAGCCACTGTTATTCAGTAATTTTTTTCCTTTGTACATTACTAAATGTCTATCCTATATTTCTAGAAACAAAATTCATGAATCTTGTGAGGTCAAGAAATCTCACTGCCTTCATTATCGTTAGGATAAATTTTTCATTGTTCTACTACTATATCATGTCATATTCAGCCTATCACTCATGGAAGATCCATATGGTATGTCATATCAGCAATAATGAAGCCATGCCAACTCATAAACATCATGCCTCCATCATTTTCCAAGAATTCATTCCAAGGGCCAAGTCATTTGCCACACCTAAGGCCAGTTTTTCTTAAAAATATGTTTTTGGCCAAAAAGAGATGAATTTGGAAAAAGTGAGAGAGTTTTTTGTCCATCGTATGGTCAATAAGAAAAACATCTTTCATTTTTTACACAGGTATCATGGTTTGGGAGAAATGTCAAATATATAGGTGTCACGGGAGAATTTCTGCACTGCTGGAGTGACCTTGGGAAAATCAGGTTTTCTCATAGCTGGAATGTCCAAATGACTTTCTTGATGAGTCAAATTACAACTAGACTTGAAGAGCTTTCCAATTAGATATCATGAGATCAATTTGGAGTTGTGGAAGGCCTCCAAAAGTTGTTTGCACTAGCACTCTGCATTTTTGTACCATCACTCAGCACTTTTTGACCAGTCATGGGAAAATCAACTTTTGACAAGGAAAATTAATTTCAATCAGGAAAAAAATGGTATATTTTGAAATGAGACAATTTATTCTTTCCCAAGAGCTATCACGGGCCCAATTCCGACATCCGGAGGGCCTCCAAATGTCCTCTGCAAAATGGTGATGCACTCCTTAGAGGTGGTGTTTCGCTCCTTGGAAGTTTTTCCCATATAAATTACACTTGGTGCTGCGCAACTGCCACTGCTTCAGACGCTGAATGAAGTGTGCTACGCTCATGCCACTGTGCTACACTCCTACCACTATGTTGTGCTCCTACCACCGTGCTGCGCTCGTGCCACTACTTTAGACGTTGAACAAAGTGTGTTGTGCTCCTGCCACTGTGTTGCACTCCTACCACTTCTTCAGACGTTGAACGAAGTGTGCTATGCTCCTGCCACTGTTTTGCAGCTTCTGCATGAATTCATGTTCAAGAGTGGCCTGACTCTGCCCACAAGGGTTCTTTTTTGAGTTTTTTCTTCTGCTGTGGAGGCGCTTCAAGAGGTATTTTAAACTTTTCTTGCATATGCATGGCTTTCTATAGATAAGGCCACTAAGAAATTTGAAATTTGGTCCAGAGAAAGCAGTGATGGCCAAGAATAAATTAATGAAGTGGTGGTCAAGAAGAAAGCGGTGATGAAAAATAAGAAAACAGTGAGGGAAAGGATGATGAAAATGAAGAAAAAAAGTGAAGAAGAGGAAGGTGGCAGCGAGGGAGATAGCCAAGAAGAAATTAACAAAGGCAGTGACAAAGTTGAGTGTGTTGATGAAAAAGAAAAACAAAGTTGAAAATAATGAGCCTCATAATGAGCAAGAGAGCCAAAACAGTGAGTCTTATGATGAAGAAAATGACACTGAAAATACATATGAAGACAGTGGGGAGGAGGCATATGAAACCAATGAAGAAAACAAAGGTGACAGTGACAAGAATGGTAAAGAAAGCCAAGAAACAAAGTTTCAAGTTATTTTTCATGGCCATGTAAATGATGACAAAGGGCCAAATAATGAAGATAATGAGCAGGGCAGTGAAGGAGAGATCAGCCAAAGGAACTCACCTAGTGAAGAAAGAAAGGACCCTCACAATGATGGGAAAACTAATGAAGGTACCCAAAACAGTGACCCTACAAAAGATGCAAACAATGATACAAAGGATCAACTTGATAGTGAAAACAGTGGGTCAAATAATGAAGAAGAGGACATTCATGAAGACAAAAATGTACCAATCAATTATCAAGGCACCTCTTACATTGCAAAGGAGAATGACTGGGCACTATGAACAAAGAAACCACTTTGCAAGGAAAAAACTCAAAACTGCCCAAAATGAGGGTTTGGCACCAAAAGATGAAAAATACCAAGCTAGGCTTAGTGTTTTCGCCCAATATTTTCTACAGGTCTCCAAGGACCCATGAGGCATCTACTTACTAAATTTGAGGCAATTTGGACAACTTTTTGTTTTTTCCAAATTTTAACCCCTAGGAGCGCAGCACCCCCTGTGCTGCGCTTTTTCTCAAGGCATATTCATGAGGAGAGGTTTACATTTTTGGATTCCCCATCACTATAGGAGTATTCTCACCAAATTTTAGCTCAATTGGAGTTGTTTTTACCCCCCCAAAAGGGTCAAAAACACTAATTTCTTCACCTTTCTGCCCACTTTTTTGAGCATGTGCTGCGCTCCTGGTAGTCTTGGCTTTTTCAACCTTTTGGGAAACTTTTAGAGGTCATATTGAAGAATTAAAGGTATATCTATAAATTATACTTTCATAGCTTTCCAACAAGCCATCACAGAGCCTTTTCTGACATCAGGAAGGCCTCCAAAACATTGCTGTAAAAAGGCCCATTTTGGTGCTACACTCCTGGCAGAATTTCAGAGTTCCACACAGTGTGCTGCGCTCCTGTAACTAACTGGGAAGAATGTGCATTTGGCAAGTTTTCTTAGGAATTTCAAGCCTAAAATTCAATTTTATTTCCTCTTATAGTCGGAAAAGATATTTTATTTAAATATTTTTGTGTCTTGGGCTTTGCAAAGCCTCAAGGACAAGTTAGGATATTTCTCTTTGGCCAATAGGCTTCTAGATGATCTAGTGGGCTCTCATCTCCTCATTTGTTATATAAGACATGAGGGTTCATTGTAAACTATTGGGACTTTATGTGTTATAGAGAAATACATGGTTTATGAGCTTGGAGAAGATATTTGGTTTTATGAAGTGAATGAATGGCTTGTGTGGCTTGATGTTGGAGAGGTTTGCTTGCAGGATTCCATAGCTTGGTGAATGGTGAAGTTTTTCTAACTTGTTAGTGTTTTCTTGTCCTCATTTTGTTTCAGTTTTCTTATTTGCTATAGATCACGAAAGTATAGGTTGAGATATGCTCATGGAAGCACCTGAAACCTCCTGCTTGTTATAGTTTTGATGTTTTCTTCTTTTAGTCATCTTAAGGAATTCTTGATTGCTCCTTAGGCCCACTAAAACTTATTCTTTTTTTCATGAATGATTATTATGTTAGCTTATAAATATGATTCATGGTATTCCCTGCTTATTTAAAGTTTTCAAAAACTTATTGTGAAGCTTTTCTATGGAATACTGATTGATTAGGTTAATACAAAGAGGTCTTGTTTCAATCTTGCCCTTTTCCCATGCTCATCAACTTATTTCATAGTTCCCGATAGTTTGATATATGTTGTTTAGGATTTCCCTCTCCATATATTGAATTTTTTGTTTCTCTTATGTGTTTTCTCAAAAAGCTGAAGGTGGATTTCTAAAGTTAGGAGTTCTAATGCTTTTATGTACCACTGGATTGTTCATAGTGTATGTTTATCAGTTTGAGTATTGTTCATAGAGATTAATGGTTTGCCCTACCTCATGAGTTATTTCTTCAAATTATAGATGTATAATACCTCTTAGTCTTTTCACAAAAATTAATGTTCATCTCATACATCACCCAAAAGATCCATTAACCTTGCTAAATCGGCCCTGCAATACACTCTGCTTCATCATTTAGACACCCTAGACTTCATCTGACCTCATAGCCCTATTGATTTGATATTCTCTCATTCCACCTATCCTACTTTATCATCTTACTCCAACCCAAAACAAACAAACAAACCTACACTTAAAAACTAGCCTAAAAACAATCATCAAAGCGAACAAGCTCACATCGTTCGCACAATAGAGAGAGCCCTCTCTGAGTCCAGGAAGGTTAGGTCCTAGGACTCCAAAGACTGGTCTGATGTTACCCTATCATTTGGTTAGCCAATTTTCCAAATCACAGGACACTAACAGAGTCTTCTCATGAGAAGGAGAGAATCTGCAAAAGGGATCAAGGAAAGCCCTTATTGTTTGGAGGGAAGAAGTTCTCAAAGGTTCTTCTACACACTTTGCATGCCATCAGAAAAGACATCAAATAAATGAGGAGGGAAAAAAATGGAGATCCCTCATCAATATTTGGACATGAGGAAAGCTCTAATTCCTCATATTATGGCTATGAGTATTCAGCCACACTATTAGATTTAAAACGCTCTACCAGCGATCTGTTCATGACAAATAAGATGGAGAAAGGAGATGTGATAAAGAAGGAGAATCTTGGTGATTATTTGCAAAAGTATGAAGCTCAATCTAAGGGGTTCAAAGATCACTTGAACTTCCAAGGGTTTTGCAATATCAAGGAATAAATAAGCACAAGGAGCAAGCAGCATGGTGTGGGTAGATTCTTTCTATCTACTTTTTATGGATCACCTAAATGTCCAGCTAGGGTTTGGGTGAATGAGCTAGACAGCTATGTGCAACAACATCAAGTTTCATAAAATGAAGCCATCAAAGTAGCAGCGCTGCATCTTGAGGGTAAGGCTTATGCTTGGTGGTTGTTTGAATATTTTTCCTTAAAGAATTCAAATACATCTACTTATGCAAGGTTCATTAGAAGAGTAGTGGAAAGGTTTGATGAAAATTTTCATGAAACACCTTCTATGGGGTCTATCAAACCAAAGAAAACAAAACCTTTGCATGAAGGATCTATAAATCCAACTCCATTTCAGAAAACCATTGAAGGGGATGAACAATTGTATACCTTGCCAAGGGAAAATTCCCCATTGCATGATGAGCTTTCTTCTCAAGAGAAAGACATGGATATTCCTCCTTCAAGGGAAGGCCAAGATCTAAGGTCTTTCATTTTTGATGAGGCATTTTAAACTATTGATGAGGAGGAAGAGAAGGCTAGAGGGAACAACGCTGTCATATCAAGAGCACATCCAGTACCTCATGAAGAGGAAGATGGAGCATTGTCTCCAAGGAGAGAAACTCTTGCACTCTTGCAAGGAGTTCCAAAGAATCTCACATGTAGAGAAAATGGTACAGTTCATGTGCAGCATGTGCCATCACTATCAAATGGTGAGATATTGAAGATAGAAGAAGATAAAGGGGAGAGATCATATGATGAGGAGAATACACCCCTCTTTATTTCAGAAGATTGATACACAAAGTAGACAGGAGGATTTGTGCAGTGAAGGCAAGGAAAAATTAGTCTACACACATATACATCCTGCTCTATGCCTTGATGTCTCTTTGCATGGAGGCATTCCACCAAGGGGACCCCCTGATTGGAAGAACAATAAAGTGTTCTCTCAACTATGAGCAGCATTTACATATTTGGATAAGGAGGGAGCCTTGGGAGAAGCTAGCACAACGAAGAGAATCTTTGATGGATTCAAAGGAGAGGTCAGCAATTTTCTGAAATGGACATTGTTATCTCCCACTCAGCTATTTGCATTGGAAAAGGGGAATTCAGAAATCTATGATGACATGAGCATGATATCAAAGGGCCACTCCATATATTTTGAGAAGCCAATTATATTTTCACACACAAGGAATATTTCTGAACATGACAAGAGGATATCAACACTCTTGCATGCATGGGCCAAATTAAGGAAGTTTTGGAAGGAAAAAACTTTTCAAGGAGAGGTTGACTTCCATCTGATTCAATATTGTCTTGAGAAAGATCAACTGCAAGAAAGGCAACAAAATAAAGTTGATCGTACTCCAACATGTGACTTTGGCATCAAGCATATCAAAGAGGAGAGCCATGTCATGACAGGGGCTGCATTTCAGATTTCTACAGTGCTATCATTATTAGGGAGCCTAGATCTATATTGGAAGTCCCAACTCTTAATGGAATATTAAAAGAACCTATTCACATGTAAGGTTCTTGATGGGAAAGTGATGGATGGGAGGTATAAAGTAGTTGATGGAGTCATTTATTTCCATGATCAGATCTACTTGACTAAAGACTCCAAGCTCAACTATAAAATACTTAATACAACCTATGAGATCTTGCTTTCCAAACCCACTGGTTTCATTAGAGCATACCATATTATCTTAGATGGATTCATGTGGGAAAACTTCAAAGAGGAGATGCACTCTCACATGAGGAAGTGCATAGACCATTTGTTGATTGAGGAGGAACATAGCTCTTGGGAAGAGTTATCATCACCACCTCCCCATTCATTGGGTGTGAGAGGGAGCTCACCCATGAGCTACCTCACCGATTTGAGCCAAGTTTATGGTAAGACTTATATTTCTGAACATCATGATGTATCTACTATATGCTTGTATTTTCTTAACACTCATGTGCAGGGCTTTGCTCCAAGAGGGGGAACTTTTTCTTATGGGCTTCATGGGCTACTTAGGGCCATGAGCAATGGAGATGTTGACAATTCCCTAAAATATTTTGGGGAGATGTTATATTCTTCATGCTGTGCTTCATTAGCACCAACTATCATACACCTTCTTGAAGCATACAAGAAGAATGGGACAACAAACAAGTGGTGGGAAAAACACTTGTTATATCATATTCTATGGCAGTTAGGAGTAAAACTACGCTGGTTGCACATGAGGGACCATTTTCCTTCTCCTTTACTACATATGAAAGCTAGCATGACTTTAATTATGATTCCATATGTTGAAGATGTTCTTATCTTTGTTGGGAATGTGATTGGGGGAGAGACACATTGGTTGGATGTGTCCTTTGGGGAAGAAATTTCCCACACTTTTTGCACTTCATTTTTCAAGGGGAGCATGGAAGATGATATGGCCACTATAGTAGATCACTTGTTTCTTTATGAGGTGGACCATATGATTGTTTGGAGCAGTTGGGATATGCCTCTCATGAGAATTTGGGAGGATATTTTATATGAATTACCAAGATGGGAGGTGATTCATTTCATTTGGATGATAGCATGGAGATGGGAGCCCTTCATTGGTGATGAAATTCTCCATGATTGTCATCACTTCTATCTTGAGGAGGCCATTAATTAGCAAGAAGGTTTCCATATAGGCCTTCCATTCTTTCATGATGAGAGCCATTTTTTTTATCCACCAAAGGCCAACTTACACACTTGGGAGGAACCATTGGGAGGCAAAATTGTTGCAGAATATCCAAAGAAATGGTGGAGACTATTAGGTGTGGAGGCCCTAAGAGGAGGAGGGGAGATTTTGTAGCACCCTTGTAGTTTCTTGAGGACAAGCAACATTTGAGAGGGGAAGACTGTAATATTCCTAAATTAGCATGTTGCTAATAGGAATATTAATTTTTCTCTTAATATCTTGTTAGATGAATAAATGGGTAAGGAGGCCCATAAGTTGCTTAAGTAGGCATAAATTCCCTCTTAATGTGAAAAGGGATCATGTTAATAACTAGATCGAACATCCTCATGTGTGAACAGGGTCTAAAATGTGTGGACAAAGTCAAGTTTGACCAAGTGAACAACATTATTATATGAGGAGTGGATCGTAAATAAAGACAGCTCAGTGTGAATGAAGATCAAGCTAGCTAGTCCAAATGAAGACACCTTGGGTGTGAAAAGAGACAATGCATGAAGATCAAGCCAAGGTTGAATAAATCAAGCAACGTTGTAAATAGATGAGTGGGACTAATGGAGACGGCATAATTTTGGTGGAGGAGTCTTTTCATGGAAGCAACCTAATAATTGGGTGGGACCCTTGGTGAGGAAGCTCATCAACTATATAATGGAGGGAATGGTAGCCATATGGGGCATGATTGAAGACTATATTTTGTATGTGGTCTATTTAGACTTCTTTCATTCTTTGGTTGTTTAGCTAAGTTTGCGGCACTGTTTAGTGCAAGGGTTTTCTCATGCGCGAATTCCTCACTTCTTCTTGGGGAACTTGTTTAAGGGATCTAAGAAGATCATCCTATGCTACATTTTCTACTATTTTGTTTTAGGCCAAGCATTCGCCTTCAGCAACGGCGCAGTCCCTTGCAGAAACTGCATTATTTTTAAGGTATTGCAGTGGAGGGGTTTAATCCCCTGTATTTTGAGCTAGTTTCCCTAAAGGAGGATCAGTCTTCTTTCCAGAAAGCTAGTAGGAGGAGATACAACCATTTCTTTGCATGATCAGCAATTTTTATGTAGAGCTTTAGCCATACAGCGTGATTCAGCCATAGATCTACAGCAAATGCTTCTTGTATTTCATGTATATCAAGAAACCCTTACCGAGTTGCCTTGGATTTCTGTAAAAGAGGCTAGATCTCTGTTTTCGGGCCTCATTGATTAATATGAAGAAAATATATTTTGTCTATCATATTTCTGAGTACAAGCCCTTAATAAACTGTGTTGTCACTTTATGCAATAATTCTGTGTTGTAATAGTCTTGGGGTTTCAGTGTTTTTGGCCTGTTTTGAGCATGGGAGGCCTATTTATCTATGAAAAAGTGATTTTTTTTTATATCCTTTCAGATTTGGTTGTTATAATGTCATATCTAATAGATCCATGGGCTGCATTCATCTGTTAATGATTATATTTATGAAAAATGTGTTTTCTATGCATGTATTGCTGAATTTCCCATTTGGGAATACTACACTTCTCCTATAACTCATGAGGAAAAAATCGTAATTTCTCATTATAGAAAAGAAAATTCACCTATAACTCTTAACCTATTACTTCTCCTCCTTCCTTTAATTTTTTTGTTTTTTTTCAATAAATTTAACTTATTTTAATATTTTTAATAATTAATTAAAAGAAATCATAACTATTAATTTCCTCCCATTATATTTATTCTAGTCATGATACTTGTTCACATAATTCACATAGTCTAAAACCTTTTATGAATTTCAATTCTCTATTTAAATATATTTTTAATTTGTCATTATTTTTTAATTCTTCATTTTGTTTTTTTCAATAAATTTTACTTATTTTAATATTTTTAATAATTAATTAAAAGAAATCATAACTATTAATTTCCTCCCCATTATATTTATGCTCCTACTATATTTATGCTCCTACTGACACTTGTTCACATAGTCTCAAACCTTTTATGAATTTCAATTCTTTATTTAAATATATTTTTAATTTGTCATTATCTTTTAATTCTTTTTTTAAAATTAATTCAAAATTTTAATTAGTATAATTAAAAAATAAAATTTAAATTTAAATGTTTAATTTTTAGCTGCATTCTCATATTTTTAATATTTTCTTTAGCTATAACTCTTTACTATCCCTTCCTCCATTTCCTTTGAATTTGTTCCATTTCTTCCATAAATTTGATTCATTTTTTCATAACTCATTTCCTCCACATTCTATTTATTTTCTTCATGACACTCATTCACATGATCTCAAATATTTTATGTCAGTGATGGTGGGTTGAATTTTGAGTGTGAATATGTGAGTGATGATGGTGTGATGGTGGGTTGAATTTTGAGTGTGGAGATTTCTAAAAGTTATTTATATTAACTGCAACTTTCGAATAAAAACTGTGTGGAATTTTTCTTGTTTCAGATTTGAAATGGATACTCCAAAATTCTTAAGGGATTAAAAAAATACATAAATAGTAACTCTCGGAGTTGATCAACCTTATAAATAATAAGAACAAGAAACCATGAAAAACCTTATAAATAATGACACCCAAAAGCCATAAACAACAATAACCACAATGGAAAAATATCAAATTATGAATGGTAAAAAATGAAGGGTAAAAGAAATATTAATTAAAGAAAATATCATAAAGATGTAAAACTAGGTTGAGATGGACCTTGAACTTCAAGGAAGGTAAAAAATAGAATAGTATATTTAAATAAAAGGTAAAACGTTTAGAAATTATATTATTATTATAGGTAAAAAAATAGAATAGTATATTTAAATAAAAGGGAAAACATTTAGAAATTATATATTATTATTATTATTAAACGGAAATGGAATAGACTTAAAAATAAACCAATAAATTTAAATTTTGTATTTGTTTTTTATTTAGTTAAAAGAATTATATTAATTAAATATTTTTATGGTTAATAGATTAGTAATTAAGGGGATAAATTATTATAACCAAAATGAATCATAAAGATATTAATAAATTTACTTACATTAATCATCTAAATTATTATGGTCTAATGTTATATTAATGTGGATTATTATAATATATTTATATGATAATGGAGTAATGTTATAATATATAAAATTGTCTTTCAAATTAATTATATCATTGGGATGTGATTATCTCAAAGACATTTTTTAAATTATGGATCACAAAAGTCTTAGATCTAACAATGTTATAATATATTAATTTGTATTGTTATAATATATTTATATGATAATGGAATGATTTATGATGGAAAAATATATAAGTCATATATATATATATATATATATATATATATATATATAATTGTTGAAATTCACAACTTAATTTTAATAGAAGAAATTTTTTTTTTTTCATTTAGCATTATTTTAAATTTACCAGTTTAGAAGTAATTTTAAAAAAAAATCTAATTTTTATTATCCACATATTATATGAATAGATATTGTTCAAATTATGAAAATTATAATTTTTAAGGAACTAATATTAATTAAATAGATTTTATATATGCATATGTATATATGATGGAGGGAATGAAAGAAACATTGAAAAAACAAGAGTCCAGAGGATGGATTAAACGCTTCTAGGAGTGGATAAGCTTATAGCCATCTTCCCTATTGAAATTATTGGGATGTTTTTCTCTTTCCAAAGCTTCCATAATAATACGTGAGTTACGAAAAGGGATACTAGCTAGAGAACAAGCATGGTCAAAGCACATAAGGTGCTTGGTATTATAAGAATGCTCATCTATGGCATATTTAGTTACAACTTTATGATAGTGATTTAATACAAATGTTCTCTTTGAGGTGGGCAATGATTGAACAACTACTTTGGTAAATGGAAGACTTAACACATTAACAAAGGATTTGGTAAACACTTATCCCTGCATGCGGTTGGACTTATCTTTGGTTGACCAGAATAATTGTCTAAGGGTTCTATGGGGTTTGAAGATAGTCCTAATGTTCATTTTTGAAAGTATCTTGCCAATGACATCGGTGGTATATTTTATGTAAGGAAGAGAGACTTGAATTATGTGCAGGGAGGGGGAAGCAGGGTTAGATTTAGGGTTAGAGGTAGCTTGGAATGCCTTATGGATTTTAGAGGCTGATTAGCCATTAGCCTTGAAGGCTTGGATTAGGTTGAATTTTTCTGAGGGAAGGAACTGGGAACAGGATATTTTAATATCCCAGTAGAAAAGGGTCTTAAGGACACCATATTTTTGGGAAGGGTAGTGGTGAGAGTTAACATGATGGGTAGGATGAGTCTTCTTACTATAAACTTGGTGGGATAGGGTGCCATCAGGAAGATGAGAGACAAGAATATCAAAAAATGAAGATAATTATTGCATTGAATTTCCATAGTAAATTGAATATGGGGTGAAATATTATTGAGATGGTTGAGGAAGGCATCAAGGGCTTGACGACCATGTTTCCATATAACAAAAGTGTTGTCAATAAATCTAAACCAACACTTGGGTTTGAGATGCCATGAGTTTAGGGTTATGGTTTCGAAGTGTTCCATAAAGATATCATCCAAAATCGGGGATACGGAAGAACCCATAGTTGTCCCTTCAGTTTGTTTATAGATGATGACTTTGTAAGAAAATATGGCGTAAGAAAGGAAGATATTGATAAGTTTGAGGGTTTCATCATATAAAAAATTAGAGATAATGTTTAAAGCTTCAGGGACAATATTTTTTTCTAAAAGGAAGACTACATCAAAGCTGACCAAAATTTCATTGTCTTCAAGGAAAAAAAATTTGGTTTTCTAAATGAAGTCAAAAAAAATCCTTGATATAAGAGGGGGTGGAGCCTACAAATGGTTGAAGCTTTGTCACTAAATACCAACCAAAAGCATAGGTAGGGGATCCAATGGCACTAAAAATAGGTCTAAGGGTGGCCAGGTTTGTGTATTTTGGGTTGGCCATAGATTTTAGGGGTTTGTGGGGCATGAGGGATGAGGTGCTACTGAATAGAAGAATAAATGGACGTGGAATTTATGGATTTAATGACACGATTAGTAATTGAATTAATGGGATTTTTTGGAAGTATTTTATAAGAGAAGGAAGAGAGAAGATCACCAAGTTTGGAATCATAATCTTGAGAGTTCATTACTATTGTGGCAATACCTTTTTCTGCTTTAAGAATAAGAATGTCAGTGTTGGAATTGAGGCGATTTATTGTAAGGGATATCACGCTTACTATCTATCTGCTTTCTAGTCCCTGAAGATGGGTGGAGTGTCCACCTGAAACATCGGAGAAGAAAAATTACACACAATTCTTATCTGAAAGTTGCATTCAATGGTGGGTGGAATGTCAATCGAAAATATTTATTACCTTTTATCTAGACAAAATAAATCTCAAAACACCATTCTTTTTAAAATTTTGATTTTATTTTTTTTTAATCAATTCTTTCAATTTATAAATAAATTTTTTACCTTAATATTAAAAAATTCTTAGAAAATAATATGGTTTCTCATGTAGACATGAACACTATATATGAATATTTAAACTTCACTTTTTCTTTCGATAACATTCTTTCCAAACATATTTAATAGGAGTAGTCTAAATGGTTTTTTTTCATGGAAATCTTATTATACAATTTAAAGCAAGATTGTGATTTTTTATTATTATTACATTTTTGAATAAATAAACGGATTAGACCCGAAGAAAATTTTGGAGGCTCGAATTCTACATATTAACCAATTTAAATCTTGGGTCAAATTAACCCAAGCAAATGCATTGAAAAGAGTTTATTTGGTTTAGGCTAAGCCTATTTAATATTATGAAAAATATAAAATTATTTAATAATATTGATCTTTACATTCACTTGAATCATAAATGACGCCATTGAAAATGATGTGAATAGATCCATTTAACTTGGGATTTACCAAGCATTGAGAATGTTCGATGCAAAATTTTTTTTGAGTGCAAAATTTGAAGAAAGATTTGCACTTCAATATTTGAATCCTCTAGATCCTTAGTTGAGATGGATTTATGCTAGTCCTTAATAATATTATTTATATTATACAAATCTCACATCTCTATATGTGAATGTATTCTCATTTTTAATTTTATTAAAACCTTGATTTAATTTTTATAGAATTTCCATGAAATATTTTTAATAGTAGTGATGATAGAAGGTTTAGATATATCTCAAAAGTGATAATAATATTTGTACTTTTAGAATTAATTAAAAAAATTGTTATAAAGTTAAATTAAAATTATATATATATAACTTATTTTAATTGTGATATGAGTTATGGTTTTTGGGTACATGGTATTGATAAATTATGGTATTGGCTCATGGTATTGTAACAAGCCTATTTACAAATTAATAATATCCATGGAAAACTGGAGTTGAATATCTATGATTAAGAATCTTGTTATAATGTATGTTTATTGTTAATATTAATTTTTATAAACTTATTAGCTGTATTAAATATTGTTACAGAATCATTATTTTAATTTATATAATAAAATAGACTTTAATTTATTACTAGTATTTATATTATATATTTTAATGCGATATGTATATAATAATTTTTTTATATACAAAATTATTGATAATTTTATCAGTAAAAAGATTAAATATTATTGTTTTTTAATTTTTTTATTATTAATTAAACTCATATTTATAGCCATTTATAAACGGTCTAACTTATCCCTATAATAAACTCCGTATTACTTTTAATATTTTATTATTTTTTAATTAAATTAACATTTCAAACCTTTTGCATCACTACAATATCACCTCATACCAAATTGTAAAGCAACTCAATAACCTATTTTATATGAATTACAATGAACAACATTTCACTAATTTCGAATAAATAATCATAGCTATGTGATATAATTTATAACTACAAATTATTATATTTCTAATATGACATGCTTATTATTTTAATATGCAAGTGCAAACTATTATGTTTCTAAGCTGGCGTGCCTAATATTTTAGTACAAGTGGAGATGCCAACTCACTTAAACATTACTTCGCATGCAAATTTTTAATGTTCACCAACAACATATTGATAAGCACTTTGGGTGGACTTCGATACGTGGAAGGAGGGAGCGGACAATTTTCTAAATTTATATTATTGCGGAGATAATTAGCACATCTGTTGTAGGGTTCACATTATAATACATTGGACGGACTTATAATAATAAGTGGTTGGAAGAAGAAACATTTTTCTAAATTTATATGGGGAGAATTTAATGTACCAAATGTACCTTGTGTGTATGGAAAAAGGTTTGCATTTTTATTTAAATATTATCATAGGTGGCAAAATTATTGTTTACTTAGTATTATATCAATTTCTAAAATAAATGGTTATAAATAATCCATTTTCAAATAATTATCCACCGTCATGATGCTTGAGATGAGGTAGCAGTACGCTTAGGTTACTAAATGACACAGGTTAGTAAGAAAAAGAGCAAAAGGTTAGTAACTACTCTTTTGTTTTGTTGCTATATTGAAAAATCAGCAACTCTTGTTTTGTTGAATGAAAATTATCCTCGAAGCTTTCGAAAGCTTTCTATTTAACCTTTAGTGGTCTTTAATTTAGATTTCAAAACGTTCGGAAAATGTTCATCATTCTATTTAAAGAAATAATTTTTAGTTTAATAATAAATTTTGGAATATTTTTAAAATTTAATAGATAAAAGAAAAAAATATTAGTTTAATTTATTTTTGTCTATTAATTATTAATATATTTTCAAATTTATAGTTCAATTAATTTTAACAATATTTAATCTTGTTCAATCATATAAATTAAAAATGACTCAAACATTTTCAAAATCTTTTATTTCATCATATATTTATGTTATTAAAATTAAAAAAACATAAAAAATATCTAAATTATATCATTATTATTATTATAAAACAAAAATTAATATAATTTAAACACATATATATCTTAAAAATAGTGGGTTTAATACCCGGATGCGGGTGGCCAACATACATGATAGGTGGCAAGGGTGGTGGGCGGGCGCGTGGGGTTCTACCACTGCCAACCTTCTTTGCGTCCTTTGCGCCATTAATGGCATTAACATTCTTCTTTCTGAGACATTTATGCGGCACACTCATCCATACTTGCACTCAATCCACAGAGATATGGCTTCTCCGGGACGCTACAGACCTCATTTGTTTCCCCTTCGTTCCTGTTGTGCTTCTGTCGCCTCTGCGTCGAGCTTTCGGACTAACACTGGGCACAGGTGTTCGCTCTCCTGCTGTGTTGACCTTGCTCCTGGATTGCACTATTCGCACAGCTCCTTCTTCTCTCAGAGTTCTGAAATCCACTCGGTCTCTCTCCCTGTGGAGATTGATACTGGCCAATCTTCTACCCTCAGTTTGAGCACTTCCTGCTCTTTCAATTTTAGAACTTTGCATCTGAATTCAATGCCTTGTTTGCGACATAGGCTGAGAAGCAGGAGGGGCTCGTGCCGTGGCGGTCCCTCTCGTCGCCCTTCTCCCTCCTCGCCTAGCTCCTCCTCTCCGCCTTCTGATTCCTTGAGAGGAAGATATCCTGAGACTCATAGTGGCAGAAGCATTTTGGCGGGGCGTGGGAGTGCTATGCAGGCTCGAAACCTCTCCAGTTTTCTCCCGAGTCAGCAACACAGAGCTCAATTCTGCTTCCCCTGCCTGCTCAACATGCCCACTGTCACGGCCACTATCACTATTGATTTCAAAGAAGAGTCGCCTGGTTCGATTGCCAAACTTTCTAACTCACCTCCGGTGCATTTGGCGTCTGAAAGGCCCTGTTCTCCTCCTAAAGCTGGTCAGAAGCGTAAGATGGATGAAGGCAGTTCCTCGCAAGACCCCTTCGTGGATTCTGTTGCGGGCATTCTCAAGGGAGGCTGCTCTACTGCTCTGGCTGTCGAGACTCTGGCGAACACTTCCAAACAGGTTGCTCCGGATGATATTGTTGCTGGGCAGGACGAGGATGACCCCGATGCTCACGCTTTCCCTGTGGTCGAGTCCCCTCCTTCTTCACAAGGTAATTAATGGCCTTTATCCATTCAGGCCTGTTTTTTGGCTGCTCTTTGTGCTCGGCTCTAGGTTTCGTATGATGACGCTGTTCTGCTAGCTCTATTTCTACTGCTCTTTTGATTGCCGGTTTCCTCTTCGGGGGCGGCGAATCATTTTGTACAAGAATGTTCATGTTCACATCTCTGAAGCTATATGTTGTAGGTTGATATACTGTTTGGATTCTCCAACCGGTTTCCCCTATGAGGGCGGCTTTTTTGTGCTTAGATGTCTATCTGTGTTTTACTGTTGTATTTGTCAATTGGCACTGTATGTCGTTATTATGGCAAACCATCATGGCTGCACTAGAATGCCCATCTCTCGGGCCAGAACCTCTGAGATCTCGGCCTCCATGTAATTCTTTTTTTTTTGTATATTAATAGATTAAACTTACTCAGAAAAAAATAAAAAAATAAAAAAATAAAATAGTGGGTTTAATGGTTAAAAGTATGTGTTTCTTCTTAAGAGATTACAGGTTCAAAACCAGAGGAGGTAGAGTATGTATGCCTTAGTAGACTTAGCAGTCAAATCCCTCCGCGGAAGTGGGTCCCTTATCCCACAAACAAAAAGGTTTCATGGGGTAGTGGGTCCCTTGTCCCACAAACAAGGGGGTCTCATACAGCAATTTGGTATCTCGCTTGAGAGTGACCTTAGAATAAAATATTAATTATTATTAATTAATTAACAACATTCTTAATTATAAAGATTAATCATCACTTTATTATGGAAAATTTTAATACCACATACTCAAAAAAACTATAATTCAATAACACTTTTTGATCAGATAATTTTTTTCATTAATCATTTTAACTAAAAAAAAACCTAATACATAATTACTTTTATTTCAATTATTATAGAAATTAAATTTCACTATCTACTTATTAATTATCTATTGTTAAATTAAAATTATAAAAACTCTATTCCAAAATAAAAACTCCTCTAACATAATTAGATCAACAAAACATCACTAAATAAATTAAAAACTAGTTAGTAGATCAACAAAACATCACTAAATGAAAAACTAGTTAGTAGCTGCCATTAATGAAACCAATATAAAGTAATAGCGATCAAAATCCGAGAGATCTTTTACTAATGATTTGTGATTTGAGGCAAACCCGACCACGTTATCAATTACCAAAATTATAATAGATTGAAACATGCTGTCAATGGTGGTAACTGTAACCAAGTGTGGATACATGACTCATTAATGAATGAAAAGGGAGTGGACCCGTATCGTTTCTCATATTGAGACCAACCAGAGTTTCGCACATTTTACCTTTAGATGGGCCAACCTGGTTAATGCACTTCACGTATTACGTTTATTTCATTTTGTTTCCTTCGTCGGCAGCACATAAAATTATTTATTTATTAGTATCAGCATGCAAGGGAGCAGGTTTCATAAAAGCCCACCGGTCCCTTATTGATCATCGCCCACTGGTATTGCCTGCACGACTCTAGCACACGCTAGTTCATTTTGTATTTGTATTTGTATCTGTCTGAAGTTTTCTTCCTTGTTTCTTAATTTCTAGGTTTAGGGTTTCGGAAGATGAAGACGATACTCTCATTCTCTGCATTGAAAAGAGCGAGGGAGCAATCATCATACGAAAAATTGAAGGTGGGCGCGGCCCAATTGGAGGAACGAAAACACCAAATTGCCCAGCAGTTGATAGAGCGGATCCTGAAGCAGGCGGATCGGCCCAGGCCGCGAAAGGCAGCACGTTTGAGTATCAGAGTTCAGAGGGTTCATATAAAAGTGAGACAATTCATTGTTACAAGATTTCTCGGGAGGCTGAGAGCTCGCGTGCGGTTTCTCATGACTTGGATCGCTTCAAAGGCGAAATCACGTGTGGATAATTTCAATGAGAACCCTTTGTCTCTTAGGCTCGGGGATGAGGGAAATGCTGTGGGTCTTTCTAATTCTCGTGTGCTTCGATGGAGCTCTGTATGTTCAGAGAACTGATCTGTGAGCGAGGAATGCTGTGGGGGATTACATCAACGTTTTGTAAGTGTTGTTAATAGTAAGAGGTTGATTTTGAGGATGTGATTGAACAGTTAGCGAGGAAGTTTGATGAAGTCCGATAAACCAAAAAAATTTAGTAAAACTCTGTCTAAATTTGCTTTGTTTCACAATTTCAAACGGGAGATGGAATTTAAGTCTAGGTTTGCTTTGTTTCGAGATGTTAGACGTAGTAAAAAGACATGGAATCAGATAGAAATTGCTAGTGGCTTCTAATAAAAAGGGATGCAGTTTGGCTTGAACTTTTTAAGCTTTCAAAATATTTATTTTTGGGTTAGCTTGATTTCAGCTGCATTTGAATATTGAATTTTATGTAAATTTTTATAATAAGGTCATGGTATCTCTAATTAAATGGTTTCCATGAGTTTTATATTTCAAAATATTATTCAAAAGTAAATAGTTTATAAAAATTTAAATTCTATCCATTTTAGTTTTTAAAATATTATAAAAATAATGTAATTTTTCAAAATATTATAAAAACAATGTAATTTATAAAAAATTAATAAAATTATATTGCAGTTAAGAAATTGTATTTATTGAACTAGTTATGTGAGAAAAAAAATTCTAGTTTTTTTCAATATGTTCAGATAAATCATTCAGATCGAGAAGGAAGTTGAACCTGAGTGCTATAACAGCCAAACTCATTACCTAGTCAAAAACAACATTAATCTTCCAGATTTAAGCAAATGGTATCTTACATTAATCTTCCAGATTTAAACGAATGGTATCTTCCAGATTTATTATGTAAAACATATAACATATAACTTTGCTTGTCAGTCTCATGCAGGGTCAAAGAGTAAGTTTATTACGTAAAACATATAACTTTGCCTGTGAGTCTCATGCAGGGTCAAAGAGTAAGTTTATTATGTAAAACATATTGGGGTCGAGGCCTAGTCTTCAAATTCAACAACTGAAATTCTATTAAGAAACTGAAGTCTACAAGCCAATTCATAGTACACACAAACCATCCCTAAACCGAAGGCCAGAAAAGAGCCTATGAGGCACTTACTTTGTACACAATGCGTCGCACTGTGTCGTGGACGCTAGAGCATATAAAGAGACATTAGCTGGTTTTCCCTATAAATGTGGTGTAAACCCTTTGGAAGAAATAAAAAGATAATATACAACAATGAATTTGTCAAGCCTTAACGCAACAAGGATCAAATAAAAACATGGATGTGAGAGCCAGTTGTTTGTGTAAACATTGAGTGGCTAATCAAGAGCCAAGACACAGAAGGGAGGAGCCACGAGGGAATTTGGTTGCACTACCTGTCGTTGGAATTTTTGGTTCCGTTTGGATGCAACGTAAATGTATTGCACAAAAGAAGAACACCAAGGAGTTATCATCGATAGGTTTAAGGTTTTGACCATGGATCTATGATGTCCATATGCCAAACTATTTTGTACCAAACGTAGAGAACACCAAGTGCAAAATGTCAATGGTAAAGTCTACATGGCATCAAGAAAACTATTGAGAACCATGCAGATTTGCAATAAAAAATGCCTACTGGAGTTCAAACTCCAAGTGATAAAGCACATCAAAGGAACGTTATTCAAACCCTAATCAACAAGATGTCAAAAGGTAGCACCCAACAAGCGTTATCACCATGTATCAAAAGGTAGCACCCATCTTTCCCAGAAAAAAATGCCCAGTTGTGTAATCAAGGGGCCAGATTTGAAACGTGGAGTATACCAAGTGCAAACAAAGATTTTATTTATATTGCTGATGTGAAGGATACTCCACCTGTTGGGTTATTTGCAGAGGGGGTCTCCTTTGTTTTCTTATGCAGAGTAAACGATTGGCAGTGTGGGTATATGGTTCAGTCACATGGGATATTTTGACAGGTTTCCAAATTGCATTAGCATTGCCAGGACCCTCTTTAGGGGCCCTTATCATTCCACGAAGCCTACTTTGAAATCACAATACTAGCAGAGTGTGGGCCATTGATTGGAGCCGTGTGTCCTCCTAAGAACAAAACAGAGAGCCGACAGAAAAGAGCAAGGAACGGAATGATAATCCAAGAGGTGCAATGTATGGCGGTGAAGACCCATGTTTTTGGAAATCACAAGCTTATGCTTGGACAAAATGTCTATGTTTCCTACCCGTGATACCTGGTGCACAGATATCTTAACACGGTGATGAAATTAAGATCTTTTTCAAAGGTAGTGTTTAAACCATATTGTTAAGAGATGTGAGTGCAATACAAATGGAGGAAAAAAAATGTTAATGTATGGCTTAAATATTTACGCATTCCTTCTTGGTTTTCAGCTGGTGGAGTTCTTGCAACTATTTTGGTTATCATCACAGTTTTTTTTTTTTTTTTTAAAGGGTGAAGGCGTTAAATGGAGTAAATTTTCATGCTAATGGTTCACTGGAAAATTGAATTAATCTTCCTTTCACATTTGTTGAAGGAGTTGGGTGCAAGTTCATGTTAAAAAGAGTTCCGTTGGCATCAATATGCAGGTTTTCTTTATTGTTTAATATCGGAAACTGATAAAATTCAAGTCTTGATATTTCTTATTTTTGTAAGAGTAAGATTAAAGGATATTTTATTAATAGAGGTTAAAGGATATTAAATTAGCAATTAAAGGATTCATTTAGGATATTAAATTAGTAATCAAAGGATTTATTTCCAAGAAAATTATGAGGTATAAATTTGTTTCCATATCTAAAGGTAAGAAATTAGCTAACAAAAATATATGTGGCAAAATTGGAGATTTTTTGGAAGAGGAATAGTAGATTGAAGATTTATTAGAAATCAAAAGTATGAAGATCAACCATTAAGGAACAATTGGAGACAAATGGCAGAAATCCCCAGGGAAAAAAATAGTCATCATCTCAACCAATCCTTGATTAGAAGACTTTAACACTATCAAGGTTTTCTATTTTAGTACATAGATAATCTGGTTTCTAGAAAATCAGCAACAATGTGTGTATTGTAATTGTTATTTAAACCATGATTTGATTTAGAAGGGTGGTTCATATTCTGAGTGACGACTATAGTTTTTGGTATCATACATAGTTTAAAACCCTACCACCATGCCCAATGGATGTTATCTCAGCCCTATCACCACATTTTAAAATCTTTATTTATAGAAGAAATGGCCAGTATTTGAATGTATGAACATTTTTTGAAGTGACATTGGTTAGATGATTAAGAGAGGGAGCCCCCTTTGACTATAAGAGCCAACTTCCAATCCAAGATTGGTTTAATGTTACATCCAGGTTTTTTCATTAACAACCATGAAATTATGGAGTAATAATAATACCCATTATGGCATAGGCACAATTTTGTTGTGTACTTGTCATGACTTGTAAGAATGTCTTTTATAACCTGTTACATACTTATCATAGACATATTACACACCTATGACCAACCACTTATTGTAACCTATTGTACCTATAATAACATGTTACCAGCCTATTATAGCTTGTTGTAGCTGTTAAAATCCAATCACTTGCCTATGTCAATCTATTCTAACCTATAATATACCAGTTATCAACTTGTTCTTCCCTATAGGAAATGTGTTATATCATATGTATCCTACAATAAACCTGTGTTACAAAAATATCTTTTCTTATCACAATTTTGTGTTATCCTATGTTATTACATGGCTACATTAATTTCCATGGTCCCGACATTCCACTTCAGAGCACTATAAAGCTTTCCCAGTGTTATGTTTACCAAAATATGATCTTGAATTAATGATAGTTAATGCTAATTCTCTAAAACATGTTTGTAGAACCAATAGTCTAATCAAAAGTATGCAATTCTTAAGAATTTGAATTTATAATTCATACAATCATAATAAAACAACATAATATATGCTAACGAAGTCAATACTTATATGTAGGAGTAGATACCATGTTGACTTCATGGCGATGATACCTACCCATCACCACGTACATACTCAATACCCTCCATTGACCAGGGTACCAAACCTCAGTAGCCTGCCTGCTACTTTTTAGGGGCATCTATGTACCCCTCAGGCCCTTGAGTAATACACTTTACTCTCCAACACATAAGAGATTCGATGAAATCATTTATTTCCTTTTATACTCACACTTCGAGGCTCACGCATACCCTTCATTGATTAACAGTCCCTCGGAAATCCATCTTTCTAATAACTTCATGAAAAAGAAGAATGTAGTTCAAAAAGGCATGTTCTTTCATAGGGTTGTTGTCCTAAATATTTCTTTCATAGAGTTGTTGTCCTAAATAACTGCATCATCAACAATACAACAATCATGATTATCTTCTCACATCACTCATTGTATAGATACTACAACATATTGATATCCCTCATTATGCAATAATCACATGGATGCTCATGCATCACATAGATATGTGTATATACAACACATTTAATATCTTAAGACAAAACAACAAGGCGAAGGTTAAAGTGATTCTCTTGATCAATTTCTTACATAACATGGAATCCATAGCATGGCTATCCTATTTTATGGTCATTCCCATTATTCCTTTATATTTTTCTAGCCACATGTATCTCATATTGCTACTTCCATTACAATTTACTTGAATCTATTTCCATGTTATACTAATAGCCATTTTATCTAATTCTTTCATATACAAACCTTTGTCACTATTAAAAGTCATTATGGTCCTCTTATAATCCTATAAATTTCTAGGAAATTTTCCTTTATAATTCTTGTCCAGATTTAACTTTTGAGTTCATTAATGTGTTCTTCTCATCAATAGATTTCTATTTTCTTTTCACAAATTGAATTATGATAATTGGGCCAAAATTTATGCCTCTAGAAGTTTTAATTGGACTCGGATGTTTTTTCCCAACACATATAGATTTCTGCATGATTTTATTCATGAAACTCATCCTATTTTAAATCCTAGGTTTACCGGAATGTTCTCCTCATTAATATCTTTCTATTGACTATTTTTTTGTGCAATTATAATACGGGGATAAAAAGTTATGCCCTCTAGAATTCTACTTTCTATTAGGTCATTTTTACCTCTTTAAAATGCCTATAGATTTCCTGTAAACTTTCTCATAAGATATATCCTCAATTCAAAATTTTGGTGATATGTTTTTATTCTATTCATAAACATATTTCTTTTTATAGTCCACTTATCGAATTTTGACTTATGCACTGAAAGTTATAGACTTGTGAAGTTCGACTTATTACGCTTTTATTTTACCCTTTAAATCTCATGCATCCTTTGTCTAGGATTTCAATTGAGTTAATCCCTCAAACCAAAATTCTGAGTTGGTAGTTATTTTATGCTCAAAAATAGCTTCTCTTTGACTATTTATGGGAAAAATTCCAACTTTTGGGTGACAATATATGTGCTTGTAATGTATGGCCTTTTTTCCACAATTCTTCAGTTGAGTTCTGAACCCGTGTCACTCTGAAATTTGGCATTTTACACCCTCAAATTATTATGTAGCCCTACATATGTTATTCATGATGTCATATTCCATATATATGACTTGTCCCTCTACCTCCTTTTCCATCTTATCATTTTTGACACCCATATTGCAACCCTAACTAAGCACCTCCAGGCACTACTAGATGCAATATGGAATTAATAAAAACATATATATATATATAATCACTTTTAAAAAAATTGACTGAATAGAATAAGTATAATAATCCTCTTTGGTACCTTTATAATATATATTTATAAATTGGCACTAAAACATTACTTTTTAATCTTTTATATTTACCATTTTACCACACAAAAAACAAAACCTTACATCTCTATTTTTTTTTCATTTGAGCACATGGTCTTTTCTTCTAGTACTATGCCCTATTTTCTAGTTAAAATTACACCTTCCTAATTACGTTATACACATTTCATATCTCACTAAGATCTTCTTTGTGGTATACGTGTAAAATTGTTCTAGAAACAATATTTGGCATGGTTGAGTATCTCTCACACACACCAAGACAAATGTGTATGTCTGTGTTTTATATCAATTCCTTTTATACTATATGACTTGCTATTATTTTTCTTTAACTTTATGTTTCATATTGCAGAACAAAAAGGTTTCGATAATTGAACTTCACATATCCTTAGTTCTTATATTAGAATCGAACCTAGGTTTATGAGACCACCTATTGTTTTATCAACATGTATTGTGTCCACATCATTCTTAACATACCTTTACTTGACTTCTTCATTTAAAAATTATATATAACATACCCTTGCATATCATATCTATTTCCTTGTCTTATGGATAATCGATGGTTTGACTTAATTCCACTTGCAATGTTTATAGTTTTATGGTTTCCATTTACCATCACTTATTGTTCTATATTAGCCTTGCTTATGGCACGATACACGTATGGGTTTTTCAATAGTTCATAATATATATCGTAAGGATTTTGTAGCCGGATTTAATGTGATATATTTTATTTTCAATCTTTCTAGACTATTCCGAGAATAAGACACTCAAGCCCACTCCCACATATCATCTCATTATGCTGACACAAAAGCTTATTAAACCCTATGATCAATGATTGGGAGTAATTATTGTTATATCTACGTCATATGTTGATTATGGTTATTTTTGTGAGTTCATAGACTACCCTTAGTGTCGACATCCACATTTCATTCCTTTCTTTGACCTTTGGACAGAACCCTGCTAGCTCTGCTACTGATTTCACTTCAATGCTTTGACATTCAACCTTCATTATTTATCAAAAGGTTCTAGGGTTTATATTAGCCTCATTTAGGAATTCAAAATTCTGGTATTTGATTACATAATCGTCTTTCACATTTAGTGTTTCTGTTAAAAGGTAGTATTTTTGTTTTATACGTGGTTTTTGTTTAACTCAATTAGAAATACTACTGTCCTTTCATATTTTTCTTTCCTTTATTACAAATTTAATGTTTGCATTTTAAAGAAAAATATTAGCTTGGTGCTCTCTTATTGACTACTACTTGCTATATAATTTTTTCCCGACTAGTATTTAAATGTGCATCGGAAATCGGAAGGCTTGACTTCCTCTTCAAGGCTTGATATTCTCAAAACCTTGATATTTCCGATGCACATTTAAATTTTGAACATTTGTAAATTTTGATTTATAGTTGTTATGATCATCTTTGACCTTACCTGTGTTTTTATTTGTGACTTATATGGTTAATAAAATTTGATATGTTACTACAATGAATATATATGTATTTCAAATATTTTTGTTTCTATCATAATATAAATATATTTATGGAATTATTATGTTCATGCTTTGGTACTTTTATGCATAGATAATTTCATAATTTCCTCTCATTTTTACCAAGGGTATATTTAGATATATATGAAACCTCTATAAGGTTTCTAATATCCTAAGGTCAATATCTTGGGATTTTTGTATACTTATATCCTTTATTTTTTAAATTCCTTTAAATGGCCTTTCCATACATTACGAATACCTTAAAATTTATATATAAATATTTCTCATCGTTTTTTTTTGTTTAGTTTTTCTCAGGAATAACATCTCCTAAGTTTGAATAATGTTGGTTTTACAATATTATTTGTTGATTTTTATTAGGGATATATTGTTCTTTGATTTAAATAATTTCATTTCATTATTTACACATTGAATTCACCCCACAAACATTTGCAATTATATAGAAAGAACAATATGATCATCAATGCAGAAAAACATAAAGGAATAATAGAATAAAATAATTCACACATAAAGACACTGGGATTGGTCAAAGACAAGGGAAAAACCCTTGAAGGGGGAAACCCTTTCAAATTATTCTTATTATTATATTGTCATTGGATTTTTCAGAAAAGAGAGAGTACAATGATTCATATCTTCAACCACAAAACTATCCATCAAAAGCAGTTAAACAACATCCAAGAGATGAACCCAATAATGCTAATAATAAAAACCTTGATTCAAAATCCTACGGTTAAATTGTCGAATACAATGATTGATTGTGATCAACTATGGTCAACTGTAAAAATCAAACCCTAGGTTCTCACCAAACCCAGAGAAAGGTGTGTGTGGCTGAAATCCTCCAACCGCATGCATAGGGTTGCATTCCTACGGTTATAACAAAAAATATCTTGTAGCATACCTGCAGCTAAGAACCAAAACCCTAGATCACACTAGTAGGCTTCAAACCCTGCAATATCAAACCTATGTGAACCAATCTCTGTGGACCACTTCAGACCTATTCGAGTCAAACCAAATAAATAAGAGTGATGACGATGATATCAAAATGAGGGTCACTTTAATTGTATTTATAACCATCCATGGGAGTCCAATTTTCTTTTGGGTTGAACTGTCCTTTTTGTGCACATGTGGGTTTCCCTTTTAAAATATATTTTTCCTTAACCAAATTAAATTCTTCCAAGGACTAGGAGGGGTCTTTCTTGATGACGAATATTGTCCGAAGGAGGGAATTTATCCTTGATATTTAAAAAATAAACACTCCCTCTCAACTAGGGATAAATTATCAGTTGTGACATATGTCTCATCACAAATATCTTGTCATCATTAAATGTTGCATTTTCTCATATTTATTAATCCCTGCTCATCTCTACTCATCCCTGCTCATATTTTCTCATCCTTTCTCATCTCTGCTCATCTCTAATCTGCTCGTATGTTGAACCCTCTCGAATCTAAAAGAATAATAATTTGACATTAGAGGGGATCTTAATCTACCACCCTTTATTCATTGGGGGCCCACTGCTACCACCCAGAATCACTGCCAACAGGAAGCCAATTTAGCTACCCGAGAACCTTTGTCAATAGGGAGGCAATGCTACGACCCGGTAAACTCTGCCAATGGGGAGTCGAATGCTACAACCCAAGAAACACTTCCAACGAGGATCCTAGTGCTACGACCTAGGAAACCTCTACCAACAGGGAGCCAATGTTATGACCCGAGAAACCACAGACTATAGAAGGGATGTAACTTACCCTATGAGGTAAGGATCATTCTTATCCCACTTCCTGGTGATAACAGGAGGGATACCACTTACCATAAATGACAAGGATCAGACCTATCTTATTATCTGTTCATCTTCCCAACATACCCCTAAAGATTCAGTGCTAGAACACTTGCATATCTAGCTTGAGTGGGATGCCACTTACCATAAATGGTAAGGATCACACCTAATTCAAGAAACTAGCACCCATTATCAAGATAGGTGGGAAAGACATATGCCAACTAGGGTATAGTCTGCATAGACCAAGATAGGGGTGCAATATCTTCCACCCTATGGGTGACATACAGGGGTGATACCTTATTTTCTAGAGATCCCTCAACCCCAGGATCCATACATCTCAATTCCTCACCTCGGGAGCTCAGAAAAGGGTGAAGAGCTACCTTAGTGTCCTTGATCATCTTAGACCCTTACTCTAAAGGGTCATATCCATCAAGCCATTCTGCTCTTTATATATCAAAAACATATCAACATGCACATATCCGATATTGGCTTAACCAACTCACTAAAGAGTTCAATCGCACAACCTCATACATTACAAAGAGAACCAGTCCTATGTGTTCATGTTCATGTAAGACATAAAATCAAATATTATGTCAAAATAAATACATGTCACAAAAGGATACCCTATTTATCCTCTCTCTCATGGAGGCAACAACAGCAAGCCTAATATTGTCTCATACAACAACACTATCTCAACAGAAGGAGATATATATGTCCTAGCTATATACGAGATTCTCTGCCAATTCAATCCCACTCTTGATATTACTATATATAATTTTCTGATCAAGGTGGCTCCAGACACCCTTAGGAGACCAAGCGGGCTCAGAAATGGTCAAAATGAAAAGTGGTTAAATTTCTCACGAACTAGGTTTAGATTGAAGTTTTCTTGACCCTAATTCCAACAGTGCAAATGGATCTCCAATCCGAGCCTGTATGAAGAAGTTAGAGTGATTCAAAGTTGCGGTCAAAGTTAGGCAGTGGGCTAGGTTTAAATGTCCCACAATTTCACCATCAACTGGCAGGAAACCCAGCACCTGAGAGCGAGAAAAATTGTGGCCTCTTTAATTCAGCCAATGACCCTTATTTTCATTAAAATGAAAAATAATCACTATTGTTATAAAACCAAAAAATATATATATAAAAATGAGGGTGGCGGGCCACCACCTCTGCCACCCCACCACTCATTATAATGACATACATTAAAATCATGGTGGCAGGTGGCCAAACCCCACCACCCCTGACTGAAGCACAAAACATTATTAATATGGGTCGGTGGCCATGACCACGCCGAACCCTCAAGAAACCACAAATGGGTAGTGGGCGGGCCACTTCTGGTGGACCCAAAACACATCCCACCTATATTCACACAATCGTTGGAGGCAATGTGGTATACGGGACCCGGGGGGGTTGAACCCGCCCAACTCATGTTGTCGGCCCCCGAGCTGGTGGTCCCAAAACATAAATGCAAAACAAATGCACAACCATATGCAGTTGGGTCGGGGCGTGTGGAGCGGACCCACCCACTACCCGCACCAAATAAAAACAACAACAACTAAATAAAACACATATGAATATTTTGAGAGGGGCGAGATTTGATCCCCCGACCCCTCTCCAACCATTTCCTATTTTTACCAACGTGCCAGACTATCGGACCTTGAAAGGTCCGCTAACCAAATCCTATATAAAATCATTCCGCAATGCGATGGGGAAGGAGCAGACCGATGCGAATTTCCAAAATAATTTTTTTTATTGTAGGTGTGGAACCATGAGCAGCCAAAGGGGCGGAACCATGCCCAAGGGAATATTGAGGGGCATCAAAAAGATTCCTTGAGGCCTAGAACTTTCCAGAGTCAAAATTTGACAAATTTTGTGTCAATTTTACACCTCTCAGTGATAGGAACACAATGGCGATGTCCGTTTCAGTAGCAGAGCTTCACATTTTGCAGCCAGTTTCCAGATTGAAGTGATGGTGTCAGATTCTCAAGTGTGGATAGTCGATTTTATGCCTATCGATACCACGAATTTGATGGCGTAGGCAGATTTAGCAGTTGAGCATCCACTTCTTCAGCCAACTTCAGGGGTTGAGGTCTATGTAGTATTGATGTCATGTGCCTCTTTTATCATTTGTTGTGATATGTAATATGTTGTTTAGATCATTGCTTGATGTATGTTACCGGATCTATGTTTCTACTTCATGTGAGATGTATTCGCCATGGATTGTTATGATCCCTATGTAACCTTGTTGAAGGGATCCTCATCATCACCTTGTGTGAGATTATGTCATCTTGATAGGAGGCCTATTATGAGTGAGAGTTCCTATAGTGAAACATCTCGTGGAGAGACAAGACACTCATGTTGAGTGAATATATCTTTGTAAGGAAGAAAACATAGTCCATGTACATTATCACCATTTCTAGGGCTATATGAAGCAACCTACCCCACTTGACACTGGGCCCAGATATAGCCCACACTGGGTGAACTCCGTTATCAATGTCTCATGTTCTTATGTTCTTGATTTTTGTCTTGTTTCCTCTTGCTTAAAGCATGCATATGTGTTCTCTTAATGCTCTTTTCAACGCAAATCTAGCCACATCACAAAATTAAAATATCATGGGTAAATCCGATAGCTGACGGACCTGGATCAAGTGGTATTAGAGCGGTCTTCTCGCTGATGTGAATTGCGAACATGAACAAAAATTGAATGTGCAGCAATGGAGCATGAAAAATACATGTACCAAGTCGTGCTGAGGATGTCCAAAATGGTGGACATAATGTACGACGCTTATGAGAAGAGAATAGAAGAATAGGAGAAAGGAATATTAGAGAAAAATGCTTCGTCCACATCTTCCAGTGGTTATGCATCTTCTCTGTCTCCTTCATCGTATTCTCATCATTCGAATGAGGATATCAACCGGAGTCTTTGGGAAGATAATGTTGAATTAAGGAGGCTACTACGAGAAGAGAAATAAGAGAAGTAGAGATTGCAGCTTCAGTTGCTAGCCGCATAAGAGGCCTTCAAGAAGTTGAAGAGAAATGAAGGCTTAAAAAATACATCATCACTTATGTTTGAATCAACAATTTAGGTAAAAAATGTTGATTGTTCTTCAATTTCATCTTCACATGCTATTATCTCTATTGGAAAAATGGGGTTACCCATTACAGGAATTGACATGAGACTCCTTACCAAAATGGGCTACAAAGGATGAGGACTTGGTGTTAATGGTCAAGGCATAACTCAGCCATGGGAGGTTGTGCAAAGACCTCGATTCACAGGTTTGGGATACATTGAAGGACGATGCTTGAGGGTGTCATAAGCTTCCAATACATGCTTGAAACCATTGGGGAAAGAGAATGATGGGAACACTTCACCATCATCCTATGACAATGCACATTTCAGAGGAAGAGCTAAGGAAAGCTCTTGTCACCATGATTTCAATAGAGACCAACAAGAAAGGTATAACAAGCCTCAATATTCTAATTTTCATTTTGACTACAAGAATGTCACTAACAATGAACATAAAACATGGCATCGAAAAACATGTACCTTTTTTGGATTACATAACAATGTGTTTGTTGAGTGCTGGAAGAGAATGGCAGCACGAAAGAGGATGAGGCATAAAATGCATTCTCCACACCATAAAAGGAAGAAGGTAAAGCAGGTATGGAAGAAGAAGACCCATTGCAGTCATTACGACAGAAATGGCCATGAAATAGCCATGTGTTGGAGGCTCCATCCAGAGCAGAGCCTTGAGGACCACGTCTCAGTGCAGGAACCAGTTGAAACAGTGGTTTGACAAGCAAATGTGCCACAAAGAGATGACCCATTCACTTTGATAAGTGAGATATGGTCTCTCTAGGTGTGGTAGTGTGTCATGCCCTTATTCTTTTAAATAATATGTTCCAACTTAAAATTTAAAAGTGATGATGTGTTTTCCATCACTTGTGAAGCAAAAATGATGTTTTGGCCTTGTATTGATAGCTGAGGTATTGGTTCCATTTTAATGTAAGCATGACCATCGAGTATGTGTTATAAACTCGTGGTAAGTATGGGATGCTTGGGTCATAGTTGGTCATGTAATTAAGCATGTAATTTTTAAGAATATTGTACTACAATTTTTGAGGGGATGCAGGTGTCGGTTCATCGCTTATGGCTCTAAAGGACAAAGGTGAAGGAGAATGAAGGGTGACCTTTCAGGACACTTATAGTGCAGACATGGTACAAAGCAGCTGCATATTTTTTTCATGATTTTGGTGGACCAAAAGCTCCTCAGTGAGGAAGATTGATCCAGGTGGCTCCAGACACCCTCACGAGACCAGTAGGGCTCATAAATGGTCAAAATTCAAAGTGGTAAGATTTCTCCCAAACTATGTTCAAATTGAATTTCCCGTCCTCATGATTCCAGTGATGCGAACGGATCTCAAATATGAGCCCGTATGAAGAAGTTAGAGCGATTCAAATTTGCAGTCAAAGTTAGACAGTGGGCCAGGTTTAGATGTCCCACAATTTCACCGCCAACCGGTGGGAAACCCAACACCCGAGAGCAAGTGAAATTGTGGCCTCTTTAATTCACCCAAAGACCCTTATTTTCATTAAAATGAAAAATAACCACTATTGTTATAAAACCATATATATATATATATATATATATATATATAGAGAAATGAGGGTGGCGAGCCACCACCCCCGCCACCCCACCACTCATTACAACAACATATACTAAAATTGGGGTGGTAGGTAGCCAAACCTCGCCACCCCCGACTAAAGCACAAACCATATTAATATGCATCAACAACCATGACCCCACCGAACCCTCGAGCCACCACAATTGGGCACTAGGCGAGCCACTTCTGGTGGACTTGGCCCACACCCCAACTATATTCACACAACTGCTAGAGGCAACGTGGATTATGGGACCGACGTGGGTTGAACCCCCCAGCCTATGTGGTCGGCCCCTGAGTGGGAGTTCCCAAAACGTAAATGCAAAACAAATGCGCAATGGGATGCAGTTGGGTTGGGCTGCATGGAGCGAACCCGCCCACCACCCACACTAAATAAAAACAAGAAAAACCAAATTACACACATATGAATATTTTGAGAGGGGTGAGATTTGATCCCCCGACCCCTCTCTAACCATTTTCCATTTTTACCAACGCTTCAGACTATCGGACCTTGAAAGGCCCGCCAACCAAATCATATATAAACTCATTCTACAGTGCGATGAGGGAGGAGAAGACCGATGCAAATTTTCAGAATAATATTTTTTTATTGCAGGTGCGGAACCATAGGCAGCCAGAGGGGTAGAACCTTGCCCAAGGAATCTTGAGGGGAATCAAAAATATTCCTTGAGGCCCAGAACTTTCCAGTCATAATTTGACAAACTTTATGTCAATTTCAATAGCAGAGCTTCCCATTGTGCGACCAGTTTCCAGATCGGAGTGACGGTGTTAGATTCTCAAGTGTGGAGAGTCGATTTTATGCCTCCCAATGCCATGAATTTGATGGTGTATCCAGATTCAACAGCTGAGCATCCACTTCTTCAGCCAACTTCAGGGGTTGAGGTATATGAAGTATTTATGTCATGTGCCTCTTTTATCATTTGTCGTGAGATGTAATATGTTGTTTAATTCCTTGCTTGATGCATGTTTTAGGATATATATTTATACTTGATTTGAGATGTATTTTCCATGGATTTTTATGATCCCTATGTAACCTTGTTAAAGGGATCCTCATCGTCACCTTGTGTGAGATTATTTCATGTTGATAGGAGGCCTATTGTGAGTGAGAGTTCCTATAGTGGAACGTCTTGTGGAGAGACAAGCCACTCATGTTGAGGGCATCTATCCTTGTAAGACAAAAAACATAGTCCATGTACATCATCACCATTTTCAGCACTATATGAAGTAGCCTACCCCACTTGACACTGGGCCCGGAGACGTAGCCCACACTAGGTGAGCTCCGTTATCAATGTCTCATGTTCTTATTTTTTTTATTGTTGTTTCCTCTTGCTTAAAGCATGCATATTCGTTCTTTTAATGCTATTTTTAGTGCAATTCTAACCACATCGCAAAAGTAAAATATCATGGGTAAATCCGGTAGCTGACGAACCTGGATCACTGTCATATCCAAAAATTTCTCACACATATCTCTAAAGAGCTTACTTAATCAAACTTCCCCACATATATTCATGCTACTGACAATGTACTCAACCTTGGTCGTGTTTAAATATACAAACTTGTATTTCCTACTCACTTGTGATATCATTGTAAATACTAAGCTAAAGAAGCACCTCGATGTTCTCTTTCTGTTTTCAACCCAATCATCAGAGTATCCATGTAGGCTCATATCTCTAGAATATCTTTCATATCAAACTCAATGGCCATCTCCCGCTTATTCTTGATCATCAGAGGCTTACTATCTGTCAAGATTATATTGTTAGCATATACAACCAAAATAAAAGGAATACCTTGGACCAACTTAGACGTTTGGATCTAAACTTATTCTAGGATTCACTAGGTAACTGTTAATGAATACATGCCAGACTCATAGATGTTGCTTCAAACTATGCAATGCTTTCTACTCATAGAACTCTCCATCATCTGCTTCATGTCTATAGGTATGGCATACTACTGGTGTGCTCCTAGTTTTCTGCATAACATTTTATCTTTTGTGTCTTATAGTCTCAATCGTACCCATAGGCCTTCTTCCATGTATTTGGGAGGCTTGAAAACACACCCTTAAGCCTTTCTCCCACCGCTCGAGCCTTGGACTAGGAGAAAACTTCTCTACTCAGATCAAAAATTTCCAAAAATTCTTCAAAAATATCAGTTGGTTATTCATGACTATAATTATTCCTTCAATAGTCAAGTGTCCTCTTTTCAAATAATGATATATTTTGGGATCTCATCAAGAGTCTCTCCCTCTAAATGGGAAGCCTCTTCAATCATCATTATTCACAACATCAACGTGTATATATTATTCCCATGCTACAACAAAATTGTTAGATCAAAAACTATATAAGGTTCTCAGACATATATCATAATAAGGCATCATCAGTTGCTTCATCATCACATATGAACTTGTCATCAAACATTCATCAATGGTTAGTTTAATTTAAGTGTATCTTCATACTTCAAGGATCATAATCACAACTTCAAGTTAGGGCATCCAATTTTACCACTTATCTGATTTGCTAAGCTTAACAAAAACTTACCAAGATAAAAAATAGTATAAAACTTATTGTCACACTTTTATCGTGCTTATCACAAGCATTAATAGTAGTATAAAGTTACCATATGTCAAAATAAATCTTTCTAGACAACTTTATAAAATCAGGAAATCCACCATGTCTTGCAAAATATCAAGGGCACCAATATATCACATGTACCAGAAATCAAACATACTTTCATATGCATGATTGAGTCATTCATTATACCTTAGGGTTTACCTTGCCATCAACTATTGTAGCTAATAATGTATTATATATACCTTGTGGTATTAATTTACCTTTGTAACTTGCAACACTTATTTGTCATTGGCAGTTGTAGCACTTTGTCAACTTTCCACTAGCTCTTTTCTTCTTGCACTAGATTTATTTTCATGTAGCTTATATGATCATCAAGAAGGGTCTGCTTATCACATATCATCTATAGGTTAGAAGTATTTGCATACTGAAATGTGTGGGAAGTAATAATCAAATCAATAAAATGAAACAAGAATAGAGCCATAAAGAAGTAACATAAATATAAAAGGTACTTACCTTTAATGAGAGGTGATAATATCCCTCTTGAACCAAACTTCAAGATTCATTACTATCCATTATCCATATAACATTGTTTCGTTCAATATATTTCAACCAAATTCATCAACAACTAGTCCTATTTGAGACTATCACATCTAGGGTTACATGAAACCTACCACAAGTGCTAGCACATATTCACATTGATCATGCTAGGGTTTCTATATTGTATATATCAAACCTTTTTCATAATCCATGCTTTCTTCCAAACCCTAACCTCATAATATCCATCAAAACCTAATAACCAAATTTCGTAGGGTTTCTTTCAAACCCTAGCATTCTTTTAGGTATCCTCCATATTTTCTTGCTTCCATTAATGGTGTCATCATAAGGGCGATATTCATTGAATTTTATTCAATTCTTCTTTGATACCATGTTAATTTTTCTTAGGGATATATTTTTATTTGCTTTATATAATTTCATTTTATTATTTACACATTGAATTCACCCCAAAACAGTATAACATTACTCAGCAACATATGAAATTATATATAAAGAATAATATCATGATTAATGCAACGAAATATAAAGGAAAAACAAAAGAAAATAATTCACACATAAAGGAACCAAAAAAACTATAAATAAATTTAACTAAACGACATCTAATAGATGAAAACAATAGTGCTAATAATCAAAATCGTAATTCAAAACCTTGTGGTCAAATGTCATCAACTTTCAGAATCTACATTCAACTGTGTTCAATTGTGAAAATTGGACCTTAGGTTCCAACCACATCCAGTGAGAGATGTGTGTGCGGCTAAAATCCTCCAACCACATGCATAGGCTTACGTTCTTTTTGTTAAAAATGAAAATATCTTGTAGCATCCCTGCAACTATGAACCAAAACCCTAGATCACACATGTGATCTTCGGACCCTACAATCTTAGACATGTGTAAACCAATCTACGCAGACCATTTCAAACCTATGCGAGCCAAACCAAAGAGAGAATAATGAGGATGATGATATCCAAATGAGGGTCACTTGAATTGTATTTATATTCATCCATGGGAGCCCAATTTCCTTTGGGAATGACCTATCCTTTTTGTGCACATGTGGGTTTCCATATTAAAATATATTTTTCCTTAACGAAATTAAAATATTCCAAGTGCTAGGAGGGTTCTTTCTTGATGAGGAAGAGTGTCCAATGAAAGGAATTTATCCCTGATCTACCAAAAATTAACATTATTTACACTACACTATTACAATATATACTTACTATTCACTAAATTCTACACTTGTTTGTTAATTAGACTAGCATAATCCTTAAAATTGTAATACACATATAAATACATTTGAAACCCTAATCAAATCTGAATTTGTTCAAAAATATATCATGTGTTTTTCTTTGTATATAAGAACAACCTAAATCTTCAAAAACATGCATTCATTGTATATATGTCAAGGAATAATTCTTTTTAAAAATAACTTAATCTTTTGTACTAAGAAATTGGAATATACAAGCATGCATGCTTACTGCAAGTAATTTGAGAAAGGAAATGAGAAATTGTTTTCCTCTTATTAGCCTACTCATTTAGAATTATTTTACTATTGTACATAATTTGAAGTGCCAGGATCCATACTATTTAAATTCATCAAACATACACATAAAAAAAATTTAGGGTACCGACCTGAAAATATGAATCTGGAAACTAAAACTAGATCTAACCAACTCCTCCCAACTTGACACTCTTTAACCAAAAAGGGTCCCCCCAAGCACAGGCCTACAATATTTTCCTTCTTTTTTATCTTGTGATCCATTTTTCCTCTCGCCAATTTTCCCACTATGTGATTTCCAGCTAGCAAAAAACAAGATATATTTCCCTCCCTACCAACATAAGGGGTAGTTGGTAACTACCTCTGCCTCATCCAATAGGTGGAAGGTAGTTACTCGATCATTTATGAACTCTACTTCCCACTCTCAAAGACAACATCCTATATTTACAAGAATTTTTGGATCAATCATTTCCATAATCATAACTAATGTAATCATTTACATTAGACTCCTAGGACTTAATGGATACGGTAATCAATGTCCAACATTGAATTCCTTCCTTATCTCTTTCATCTAGGTGTCACTTCAACATTAATTTCCATATTCCTTTATTTCATTAATAGCATAATAATTACAATTTCATGTTTAATATTTACTAGTAATACAATATTGATAAAATAGTTTCCAAAAAGGTTCTCAAAGTTAAAGAAATAATCACACTTAACCATATACAAATTTAATTTAAAAACTCCAAGTTAGGGAATATCACAACCCCTTCTAGGGTCCACCATTTACCACGGTACAAAATAAAATACAAAACGTGTATATTAAAATATATAAACATACATTTTTTCCCTTTTGTGGGACCCTCCACATTTCATTTGCACTGCATGTAATCCACAATACATGGTATATATTATAATGTTTCAATTAAATAAAACATGATATAGTCGACCCCCACATAAATATATGCCCAACTAATCGAAAGTTGCAGCAGTTCACACAACAGAGGGTCCAGATTAAAATTCGGATGCCCACCTCCCCCTTGAGGACATCACAATTTGGGGGGAGGGGGGGGGGGGGGGGGGGGTGGGTGCTATCATGGTTCCCCTTCTAGGCTCCTTGTGGTTCATCTAATGACATTCTATAACCTCATCAATCCAATGGAAAAAACTAAAATATGGACCCCCCCCATGCTACCATCATAGGGGGGTCCACTATCATGGTTTTGGCCTCCTTTGTCATGATTTTGACTAATGGTAATATCCTCCATCAATTATTGTGGGACGTTCCACCTTCATATGGTTGCTCGGTTTTCCCTGCCTTGATTCCGCATTCCATGCCTCCACAACCTAGCACTATACTCGTCACTTAGCTTATGGCTACCAATTTTTATGTCTTATGGATCGCCCATAGAACCATCATGCAATGCTTTGAACATCTCAATCCCAATCCACTTTTTTCACTATAAATTTAATACATCTAGTGGAGCTGGCAGGGGTTTCCACCCTAAAACCCTGGCCCCAACTCAATTTCATATATGTGTGTGTGTGTGTGTGTGTGTGTGTATGTGTATGTAGATATACATATACATATACATACACACACACACACACACCCCCACACACACACACATATATATATCTATATATGTGTGTGTGTATGTATGTATGTAGCGATATGCCTCATAGTGTTACACCAATTCGTAATTTCATATAATTACATGTAGTATGACCACCTTGTAATGCCTTATATCGTTTCCATATATAATTTCAATATAAATGTACATATACGCATTTGGCAAGGGGGAGGGGTATAAAACATTACAATATGGAACAAAAATATTTAATATAAACATTATACATTAAGCATTTAAACATTTAAAAAAATTATTAAATTTAAATAGATAAAACCCCCTCGAAGCCATGTTCACTTAGGTAAGTAGGGGTTCCACCCTTGGAACGTTGCCTTCATTTCAACACACATCTTTTATTATGATGGGTTGCATATATATATATCCCCTTTCTCATGGAAGTGATGTCTTCAACATGAAATTTAGTCCTTCAAGGCTAAAATTAATCAATTTCCTCAAAATTTACCTATAATTGACCCAATTTAATTATTATTGAGCATTTATTGGTACCTATGCTCTATTTATAAGGTGAATTTTCACCATTCTCACCATTGCAACTTTTTTCAAATGGTGAGAAACCTGCAACTCCTCAATATACCCCCAAATTTGGCCCAATAAAGCCTAGAACCCATCAAATTCTGACATGTCATTTGTTGTAAGCTTGTGAGATACCCATCTATGGAATCTACTTTCAAATTTAGTGATTTTTTTTTCTATTACCACCATTATCACTTTTGTTAAACAATTTTTGTGTGACCTATAACCTGTAAAAATTTCCTCATCTTGCTCCAAATATAGACCAATTTAAACCCGATGTTGTAAACTTGGCTCTCATACCACTTTGTACTGTCCCCAACCCCTAGCCAGGAAATACCACCACAATCAAGATGTTGATTATTGCCATTTCTCAGTGGAGGCCTTAAACCCCTCATATAGTTTCCAAAACATTGGATCATATTCAAAGCCTCTTTGGCCACACCAACTCATGGCTGATACTCTGTAAGAATCTAATACCCCATATTACTGTCAATTTGCCTATATTAGAGAAGCCATGGTATGTACATGTGCCTAGAATCAATTTTATTATTTATAATCTACCTATCTACGAGCATAATCAGGAAATACTTAGTCATTTTATATCATACCATAATTAACCATTTATTCACATATTCAGTTAACAATTATACCCATGTTATATAGAAAACACAAAATGAAATAAATGTGCATATATATACCAAATCCTGGCTAGGGTTTACATCCAAATAGAAAATAAATATAACACATGGCACATGAATACAACAAATACCCATTTTATGGTTTTATATTAGGAATACATAAACACACATAAAAATACACAAAAAACATGTCATCACATAGTGGACACTTATCTGTATAAAATATCCAATTGGATGGGAGGCTCTCCACATTCCACCCAAATATTGATTGTGTAGTTCTTAATATCAACCAAAGGTCACTCGTCACTTGGGACTGCAACTCCATAGGTAACAGTTGTAAACTGAATTAAAAAACCTTGGCCAAGGCACCAACCCCAACAGCCTTAGTCTCCTACCATAGGGTCACATTCCCGTGATATACAACCAAGTGGTAAAGCTCAAGTCCCTCGGTGGTGCCCACCTTTTAGGGTGACTTACAACTGGCCAAAACAGTCTCATCCTACAACATCAAGAGCTCTACAACTGTCCATGTATTTAAATTCACATCAAGTCAAACTGACTAACCCCACATCAAGTGCTAGAGTCCAAATCAAAACTCCCTGACTATCTCTGGAACTCCATGGCCACCATTCCATCACATGAGCCACCAAGGCTCACTAAACCAGAGCACCAAGCTCTAAAACTAGGATGCATCCTATTTGGAATGATTAACTGAATAAAATCATCTTAGTCAATTATAGAGCCCAAGCTCAGGACTCAGCATCTGCTTAGGCAGTTCTAGAGTCCAAGCTCCATGACTCACTAGCTAACTCCCCCATCCAACCATGAATGGCTAAATAATACCATTCACAAGAAAAACTACACATCTTATATGCATGGCTTTATTTCACCATGTGGAACCTCCAGAGCCATGGAGCCCTAGGTTCCTTTTTACCTTAACAACTAATCATTGTTGTTTTATCACCATGGAATTGTGCCCCCCATACTCTTTTCTTTGGATTGGGCTACACAACCAACCTATTTTATTCATAATATTTATAATTACATTATATTTACAATATTTTCCCTCTGACCACTTATCCAAAACGGACATAAAAATATCTGAGAAACTAGCCCCAAAATATATCTAACATATCTACATGGGAATGTAGGCCACACAATATAACTTGACTCACTAGTCTATAGTCACATACATATGCCTCACCATTCTAATATCAATTTACATGTAATTCCAACATCATACAAAAGCAAGGGTATTACAATTTTAATGGTCGTTTATTCTATCAAATGTTATATGGATAAACATATGGGCTTTTTTAGACTCATATTTCAAATAAAACCATGTAATAATTTTTTGCGCAGATATTGATTTTCAATAAATCCTAGTTAGAGAATGGTAGGTTTTGTTCTTTTCAAATGCAATCATGAAAATTGTACTCACACATTCTAATTGAAATCTTGGAAATACAAGTTGGATCAGAATCATAGCTGTAATATAAAATCAAAATAAACCAAAGGAAAATAGTAAAAAAAAACCACTCAAAACCAAAACCCTATCCTACAAGAATGTATGCACTAATAGGGAAAATCCAAGAAGCAAACACACTCATAAAGAAGAAAATTATAAAAAATGGTTGTTATGACATTGATGATAGAGAGGTATATGGCTTTGAATGTCTCTGCTAAGAATCAAACCCAAGAGAGAGTTCAAAACCCTAGAATCAAAAAATCAGATTCACTATTGGAAGAAAATCTCGACAATTTACATAGTAAATACACATAGAAAATATGTATTTGAAAATAGAATCCTAGTGGGAAAACAAAAGTACCAAAATACTAAATAAATTCAATGTAAAACCCTTCTAAAACCCAAAAAAGAAGGCTTCGGTTTTCTGGTGTAGAGAAAACTTAGCAACATTAGCCTAACAATACTCTGTTGCGGATTTGACTAAGAAACATAAGAGCCTTCAACACATTGGTACTAAGTAGAGCCAAGGAATAGATGGGAAAAGTTTAGATCCTAAGTTTTTAGCACCAAGGTTTCAAATCAAAGTTGATTCTGTGAACTATGAATACTGTATAATGTTAAGGAAAACGAAAAAACACTACTATAAACATAGAAAAATACTACAAAAGTGCACCCGTCCAGTGATGAACTCGGCCAGATGTGACCTTTCTGCAGCAACTCCTGAATATGCCTCTTTATTTCGTCATTCTCTAGAACAGAGCGCCAATATATTGGTCCATTGGGTAGTAGCACAACTGAGGTCAGATTGATAGAGTGCTTGACATGACAGTGTATAGGCACCCCTGCAGGTGAGGTGAAAATGTCCCCATACTCCTCCACGACCTTGTTCATCTCTTGTTTCCATATAGAGGAGTCATGTTTGGAGGTCATGCACATAGTATTATTCTTTCCCTGAGGGCAGATCATAAGGAAAAAAAATATCCTGGTTTGGGAAATGAGCTTACCGCATTGCTTCATAGTGATCAAATAGATGGCGGTAGAAGGTGCTACCTCTGGTATCCTATACAACTTATTACCCAAAGTAACAATAACAACGTGAGGTCGAGACTCATACACAACATGTCACTTCCACAAGTATGGTTGGCCTAATAATAGATCACAAACTTCAAGAGGAGAAACATCACATAATACCTCATCCGTGAAGGGCCTGATGTTGTAGGGAAGGTGACATTGTTGGATGACGTGGAGATATCATCCTTGGTGAAGCCACATGATGGTGTATGGTTGTGGGTGTGTTGTGATTTGAAATTTGAGCTGCTTCATGACCTCTGCTAAAATTAGGTTATTTTGGCTCCCACTGTTGACAATGAAATAGAACGGGGAACCCTTCACCCACATCTGGGAATGGAAGAGGTGCTCCCCCTTATTTGGATCTTTGGGTTCTTCCTTTTGGATCTTGGTGGTGGAAACAATAGCACTAGAATCCGCACCGATAATCTGCTTCCCTTTGTCATTCCCCTTGTCGGGTTCTGACTCAGAGTCAGAACATGCATCTAATTCAAAATCCTTCTACTCCGCCACCAGTGACTACTTTTCCTGACACTCACTTGCGTTGTGAGTGGATCTCTTATGGAACTTAGACCAATTTCTCGTGTCCTTCTTTGGCTTCGTGGTGTTGTTATTTTCTTGGGGCTTCGACGATTTATCCTGGGTTGCCCTGCCTTAGCCTTGTCCTTTGTTTTGCGGTTTGGGGGCGCCTTTCCCTTGCTTTTGATTCATAGATCCAAAGTCTCACTTCTTCTATTTTAATTTCTTCTCAATCTTGGCAGCATACTGGTATGTTGTACCAAGTAAGGAGATGTCAAAAAACTCCATTTCCTCCTAGATGTATCTGTGTAGATAAATGTGATACTTAACCACCAAATGTTTCTCTGAATCTTTGATACCTAACTTTGTGCACAAGGTATGGAACAAATTCATCAGCTCATGCACATATTGATCCCTTTTCTACCGCAATGTAGTCCATTGTATATGCTTGTCCTCATAGCTCCCCATGGGGTAGTATTATTCCTTGATGGCATCTCAGAAAGACTTCCAAGTGGGTGCATCCGAGCAAAAGGATGACTTCCCCTTGTCCTTTTGCTCATAGTAGGTTTCTCACTAGTCCTTGACATGGGTGGCGGCTTTGAGAAGTGAAAAAGTAATATTTTCTCGATTGGAAAAGTCATGAACCAAAAAATATTCTTCTAATAGATTCCACCATCTATATACGGCTTATGCATCTATTTAGCCCTCAAATATGGGAGTCTCAAAGTTAACTGGTACCTTAAAAGGAGTGGCGCCTCCAAAGGGACTGTCAGATGAAGATACATTGTCAACAGGCAGCTGTCAAATGATCTAGGAAAAGTTATCCATCATTGTGTTCCTTTGTTTCTCCAGGGCCTCCTCAAGAAATATTTTGATAGTATATCCTTCTCCCTCATATTTATTTTCCTTCGCCATGGGATTTTTTCGGTGTTTGCGAGGTTGATCTTGCAAAGGTTCAACCAGATCAAGCCCTAACTCCTTATACCTTGATCTAATTAGGGACATGCTAATAAATATTAAGAAAGATCATATCGCTTTGATACCATTGATCTGGATTTATGTAGGAATACAATAAAATACATAAATAAACATAAACACATATATTCATGAGAAAATATACTTCATTTCATTGATATCAAATAACTGAAATAAGCTTACAAACATAATGGAAATAAAATAACTGGGGTGATGGTAGCTTATCACTAAGAAGATATGTGGCAGATACATGCCTATGAACTGTGTTACAATGAGGCTCAAGGGCCTTTTTGTTATTGAACAACATGGGAAAACTCTAAACAACCAAAACCCTAACCCGAGAAGATGGAACACCGAGAGTTTGTGGGCCCCGTTAGGGTTAGTTGAGCATCCAACTTCCCGGGGTTGTAACTTAGTCATATTATCTATATTTTGCGCATACGATATATCGTCAAAAATATCTCTACCAGTACTACAGTATTTGTCACAAGCCTACCATGGACATCAAAAAAACGTCGTTTAGTGGGTCAAAACTACACCAGAAGTTTAGGACCCAAAAAAATGTTAAAAATAGTAAATGTTGCTATAAACAAGGAAACTTATGAAACTTACTAGAGGTCTAGGTGGAATAGGTGGGTGGCCACCAATATCTACCTGGATCAATGATTTCACTTAGTTTTATTCTTCCCTCTTAGATTATATTATAGTAGAAGTAGTCTAGTTAGATATATTTTCTTCTTTGTTCTATGCTCATATTGCATGTGTAAAATAAGCAAGCCTTTTGATTTTTCTAGAAAAGTAGGATTCAAATATATTCCAATAAAATTTTATCATGAACATGTTTAGGGATGTATTCATCCATTCATCAGTATTTTAGTTTTTGACAAGATGTGCTCTATACAGGTGTTTTGATTTATATTTCCTTTACTTTGAAAATTTACAAGATGAGTCATAATCATGTTTTGCTTGTTCTACTGATGCAGTTGAATATTTGAGCATCACTGGAAGAAAAATAATCACAGAGACGAAACCATCGCTCACTGCATGTTCTTTCAAACATTAAATCATTGAATTGAGCTACAAGTTATTTGGGCAAGTGAATAATGTGAGAAAAAAATTGCAGTAATAGAAAAAGGCAGAGGATTCTTGAAGTAAATCTCTCAATGAGAAAAAAATAACCATGTCCATTCACATATATGTCTTAGAGCCATACCCTTGTTCTTTCTAAAATTCTGCATTTTCTAAGGTTAGGCTAAGTCAAACTTTTCAGAACATTGTTCTCATTCCCTGTCCTAGAGGTAATTACCCCATATTTTTCTTGTTCTCCAATTTTTATAAACTCTAAGAGAACTCACCATGACACATTTTCTTGTGGGCCCTTCTCCCTTTCATTTTTATTATTTCATTGAGTCTCAACACTCCCTCTTTCCACGTAACCCTAGAACTAGGTACCCTAAATATTTCAATGCACTCACCTCCCTTTTCTTCTGAGATATTTTTTCCAGGGTGACACAACCATACCAAGTGGAATTTGAATTGACTCGCAGTGCTTTCTATTCGATCCTCATATGATACACCTTCCACATATTGTCAGACATCTTTCCCTAGAATAATTATTCGCATCTCCCTTATTTCTTCTAGGATCACCCTTCTAGAATGACATGGATAGGCGGGTTTGTTTCCTCTAGATATCCTCCTGATATGTGTTACAAGTCTCCTTTCCAATCTATCACCGTTGCTTTACCCTGCCACATAATCCTGGATAAATTACCCTAGCAGGATCGCAATGTTGCTATATTTGTTTCTTCCAGGATTTTCCTTCCCGGGGTGACATAGGTACCCATTTGAACTTACACGTCCCTACCTCCACTCATTCCTCCTCATCCACGTAGTCTCTTCATCTCTGCAATTGGTTAACCTTTTGACTTGTGGGCCCTTCCTCTATTTCATGTCACCCTAGAGATGACTTTCCCAAAAGGACTTTAGAATCTCCTTTATCTATTTTATTAGTAATTTTCCAATGAGACATGCATTTTTATGACAGTTCACACAAACTATTCAAGTCATGATTTCTATCCCAGGATATTTAGATCTTGCATTTTTTTTAAGGACCCCCTTCTTTGTTCTCCACGAAGCTCCAATGTTAGGTTTTCCATGGTATATGCCTATTATATCACCACACAATTCCACATATTTTTATCCGTCAGCATTGTTGTAGAGGTAATATGGTTGGTTGTCAATTTATATGGGATTTGGGGATTGTCTTATGATATCTATATATATATATATATATATATATATATATATATATATATATATATAGGTTGGGACGTTGACCTAATTCCAAGGGATTTTAAGAAAAATTTCGGGCTAATATAAAATCAAAATGCTTTCATCTAGCCTACACATACAAAGAATATGATTGAAATCGGAAGAAATAACAAAGGTAACCACAACTACAATACAAAGAGAAGTACATTTTGATATATTTTCATTGTTTTCATTCTTATTTATGATGATTTGTATTTATTCTTGATTCCTTGAACATAAACTAATCCTTTTTGGCTTAATGCTCACTCTAGTTTAGATTTAATAAATTTGATGATCATAAACATTTAGGCTTTGATAAAGTTGCAACCTCTTTTTGCTATTTAATCTTGATCATGAAATGAAGTTTCTTCATGAAAAAATTAATTTAGAGGAAATTAAAATCTCTAAGGTAAATCTTAACGAAATCATAACAAGATTCTTTAAGGTGATTTCATATGCTTACTTTCATATTTTACTATTTTCATCCTAATTTTAGATTCAGTTTTATTTTAATATCTTCTAATTTAAGCTCTATTTTTACAGGTCCTCACTAGTTACACTGAAGGTTTGATGTTGCTGGAAAAATTAATTATCAATCCTTCAGCTTACTCTGCATCCCTTATGGATCATAGAAGCAGTCGTGATGATGATTTAAATTCCAAACATGTTACATCATGGAGTCTCTTTACTTTGTAACATTCTTTTCATTTAGTATATTGTTATTTGTTTTTAAAAGATTTATTATCAAACAAGATATTTGTAACAAAAGTAACATCTTGATGTGATTTTATTTTAACTAATCCCAAATTTTAGGATTCCTCTTTCAATAGGAGCCTAATTAGTTGCAACTTTGCGAGACATAACTTTTTAAGATATCAAGTTAATAAAAACACAAATGCTTTCTTCATATTTTTTCTTCTGTTGAGACATATTTTCATAAGTGGTTGTGTTGAAGTTTTCTTTCAATCATGACTTTTCATTTACATTTTATTTTGGGTTTGCACTTTATTTCTTCATTTCCAATCTTTGAAATGTTTTGATTTCGTTTTTTCTTTTGGGTTGGATTTTGTGATATTCCCAAAATTTATATTGGGGAATATTTCCTACCCAACATCAGTTGGCCTACTAGGCCTCAAAACAAAAATGTACAACCAAAATCAACTTTATAAGAACCAATAAGGTTCAAGACGATGATGAATGAATATGATTCAAGGTGATGATGTCAACCATGAGGGATGATTCACCATTTTTGGACTTAAAAAGTAAAAAGATTAAAAAATAAAAACTAATTAAAAACTATTTTTTCAACTCATATTTTCAACTTATCACCTTATAGTTTTGCTCCAATTCCGAGAAGGAGCACCCATTGGATGCAAACTTTAATTCTCCATTCAAGGAGTACCCATGTTGCATACTTTGTATGGACCCTAATACATGAACAATAAGAAATACATGAAAAATGTGATTGCAATCACATTTTTTCCTGTATTTCTCATTTTTCATGCAGCTGAGTACATTGAAAGTATGAAACATGGGTACTCCTCAGATGAGGAATTAAATTTTGCATCTAATGAGTGCTCCCAGTCAAAATTTGAGTAAACCCATAGGGAGATAAGTTGATTTTTTTTTTTTTTACCCTCTAAAATTTGATGATGTAATCTAATCCTATTTTATTGTTTCCACTATTATTTGATAATATTCCTTAGGAGGTCCATTTTAGAACTCAAAAATTTCTCTTATACTTTCCCTTATCAATAGGATTTCATTTATCTAAAGGTTATCCATACTAAGAAGTTCATTTTCTTGTACTCGACCATAATCTACGGGGAATATTGAAATACGATTCAAATAGTATAAGTTCGTCTTTATAAAGGAATGAATTGTCTACAATATTTTCTTTGAATCCCCCTCGTACCCCTCCACATTTAAAAACCTCTACATTGGTAGATGAAGAGAATACTAGTGGGTCAAACTTAACTAGTATCATATCTATTTCTTCAAATAAAAAACCTCTTGTACCACCCCACTCTCTTCACACAATTGCTAAAAGAATTTTTCCAAATAAAATTTATCAAAAGGGCACCACATAAGAGAGTTGAAAACACATATGCGTGAGAAGTGTACGCAAACTCGTCGAGGTACTAAACAGGCTCGCTGGTAGTAGGTCAATGCATGCATGGTATCAAGACAACTTCGTGAGGGTATTGAACATGCCTGCTAGCAATGAAGCGATGCCGATAAAAAATGAAATTCATATTTAATTGATGCGTACTAATCATATAAAACCTCCTAACTATCTTTGCTACCGAATATTAGAGAAAAAATTTAAAACTGATAACTATTCCCTATATTTGAATTCATTATTTTAGAGATGGGAATTCAAGTACTTTCATATTTAAGGGCTTATCTTATTTTGATTATGTATTATGTGAGACCTTTAGAAATGGCGTAATGTGCGATAAATTTTGGAAATATTTTTTTTCTATCTTTGGTAAACATAAAAGTATTATTATAAACCAGAGATAATTGCTTTGTCCCCATGCGTCTCTAATTTTTTGGCCACAACACCCCCCCATAATCTTTCAAAAATTATTATGGGTCCCTCCGTATGAATTTTGTTAATATTATTATCTTGAATGCTTAATTTAGCTTATTTTGTGATATTCTCACTTTGTTTGGATTTTCATTTTGACCATTTCATTGCTTTCGTTTTGACTCAAGCTTTCGAAGTGTTCAAGTTTCATCTTATTTTTACGTACGGTTTTGAAGGTATCCTCAGTCAAAGTTTGGTTAAATTTCATTGCTTAGGCATAAAATATGTATTTTACTTTTAGTTTATAAATTATATAAATTTAATTAATTTAAAATATGTAAAGATAACTAATTTAGTTAATTTATTTAAGTTTAATTAATATAATTTAATTAATTAAGTGAATTCAATTTAATCAAGATTAAAAAAGATTTATTTATTTATTTAATTTAACTAATTAGACTAATTTTAAATTTATTTAATTTGTAAATATTATTTTTAATTATTTAGTTAATTATTGATTTAATTTTTATTAATTTAAATTTTATTGTAAAATTATAGGATGCAAGCAACACATATAATCTAAACTACTTATAAAAACTATATATTAAAAAAATTGTAATTAAATAAAAATATATATAATATAAAAATTTAATTGTAGCTCTCTGATCGCTGAACTCCCCAGCTCGCCAGAATTTTTTCGTGGTGCATCCTTTAATCTGGTCGGGGAAAGAGACTAGGGGTATAGTACATGAAATGAGGGCTTTCACAATTGTATATAACATCGAAAGGGCAAAAAGGTTAGTTTTATTAAGTTTTAATAATGGTGGGAAGGAAGTCCCACTCCTATCCACGTGGACCCCTCCCACATCCTCATCTCCACTATTTATATGTTATGGATCCTATGAGTTATTAAAACCACACACTATTCTAAAACTTTTTTTTTTAAATATTATTTGATTTAATTAAAATTTATTTTAATAGTTTTAAATTTTAACTTTATTTAAAATTAAATTATTTAATCTCATGCCATTATCTCATTCTCCATCTTGTCCTTATTATAAACTATACTAAATGGTTTGAAACACGTCGATAAATTATCTCGAATGTGATTTCTCTAAAAAGATTTCCTAACACAAAATAAAATGAAATAATAAAACCATAAAAACTACATAACACAATGTAATTTCTTGCATGCAATTTGATTTGGAACCCAAAATTTGGAGGCTGATATTCTGAGTTTTACTCATCCAAATAAGGCAAATGAGAGATCATTGGAAAAATACTTTCCAGGAGAAGAATATGGAAGTGTCTGCTTGACTAGATTTGGTCAATAGTTACTCCAAAAAATTAGTAGAAGTAACACCTTCAAATTTGCAACAAAATTAGTTTTCTAAATTTATTTTGAAATTTTTTTCATTGGCCTGAAGCTTCTTGATATTGCAAATTCATTTTAGATTATCATTTTTTCCAGAGAAATCTCCACATGGAGCCATAAAAAAATAGATATTCTTTTATTTAATTTATTAGTTTTTATATTAGTTTGGGAATTTATTTTGACAATTTGGTCTTTTAGTTTTATGTGCAAATTTAATTAGTTTTAATTTGTGTTTTAATTGTTTTCGGAAGAGTCTGTTTCAATGGGATGAGGCCAAGAGACTTGGGGAAATTATATTGGAACAATAGAGGAAGAAAAAGGATTTTTCGAACTCTAAGATTATGGAGCAAAACTACTTTCAACAAGCTCTTCATTTTAGAATTTCATTTGTAAAATTTATAAATAACGGTTTTGAGAATGAGAGAGGGTTTTCTCTTTTATGGAAATAAGAGACTCTTAGCACTTTTATGAGGAGGATTTTTGTTGTGTGTTCAGAGGAATACTCAGTTCTAAGCTCTTAGGGATTTTCCTTTTAGAATTTAAACTTTGTTGAAGAAGTACATCTAGCAATATTGTTGCTCTATTCTCTATTCGTGGAACTGAAAGTCTTGGGAGGACTGTTGGAGAAACTCTTTGTGAAAACATAGCACGAGATCCAGGTTTATTATTGTATTTCAAATATTATTGTCTGGAAATATAATTGTATTATTTTATGGCAGATTTGTGCCACTAATTCCATGTTGTATCACTATTGTTAGATAAGTGAATTATTGTATATTTGATTAGCTATCTAATCTTATATAAAATGGATTTTCTATTAATATCTCAATGTGCTCTTACATTTAATCAAAATTTGGAGTAACTATTTACTCAGAATTTTGATATTAAAAATAGATTCAATTGTCATCAAATTGTGTGAACTATTTCTATGATTTAATTACTTATATTTTATAATTTTAAATCTAAAATCTCTAAGTGGGTGTGTATTGAACTTATAACAACAGTTTTTAGAACTATTTTAGCAACTAGATATTCATCATAAAAAATCATGCTAAATACCCATCATATTTAAATTCTTATACTTGGTATTTGGGATCTATCTCCTAGTTATTGAGTTAGACTAGTTTTCCTTGTTTTTCCACTTTAGTAGGTAGGTTTTCATTTCAAATTAGATTTAATTCTCATTTTTTAGGATCCTCCTCTTCTTGATGATAAGTAATTAGAAACATCGCATGTATGCAGGGACACTGGGGGTAACTAGACCCATTTGAACCAGTCAAAATCACCATCCCAAACGGATAAGGGATTAATTAGAGCCTTGATTGAGTGATCTCCACATTGTTGATTTTGGTCATTTTAGGCCATCAACAGTGTCATAACAACAATAAATTGGAAAATTATTGGAAATTTTTAATATGGCTAATGCAAAACTAGTCAGTGCACCATTTGTTTCTCATCTTAAATTAACAACTAAAAAATGGCTCACTAGTGTTAAAAAAAAAAATTAGAAATGTCCAAGATTCCGTGTTTTTGAATAGTAGGAAGCCTAATGTATGTGATGGTATGCACTTGCCTTGACATTTCACATTCAATGGGAGTGGTAAGAGTAGGTTTTTTTCAAATCCCAGCCAAGAAACATTAGAATATAGTTCAACGGATTTTAAAATAGCGTAATGTATGTGATGGTATGCACTTGCCTTGACTCACATTCAATGGGAGTGGTAAGAGTAGGTTTTTTTCAAACCCCAACCAAGAAATATTAGAATGTAGTTCAATGGATTTTAAAATATATTGAAGGCTTAATTGGTTATTGTTTGTGCTTTCGAGGTGCTAGTACACTATTCGAAAATCAATTGAAGGATTAATTGATTATTGCTTGTATTTTCAATATACTAATACCTTATTGAAAGTATTTACAAATGTGACATTAATCTTATAAAATTCACAGTAGGCTACATCTATATTTTTGCAAGTGTTGTAGTCGCATGGGTATCTAGGTTGCAAAAGGTGGTGACTTTATCTACCACTAAGGCTATTGCAACAATTAATGCATGCAATGAAATGCTTTGGATGAGGAGGTTCTTGGAGGAAATAGGTCTGCAACAAGGACTAAATTGTGATAACCAAATGTGATGAAAAATGTCATGGAATTGGATGAATATCAAGATGATAGAAACAATAGAAACAATATTCACCCAACAAGATGATAGAAACAATAGAAACAATATTCACCCAAAGTTCTATTTGATTTCAAGTGTGAGATTGATGTATGTAAGATAAAATAAAACAAAAATATAATACTTTTATTAAGTCTACATACTTCTAGAATGTTACTTTATTATTAACCTAGTCAATGAGTCAAATGAATTTAATTTACATAAGTGGTTTTGGACTCATATTTTTTTGTAAACCATCTTATTGTGCCCATAGTATGTCTACCTTATTTTAGGAGAGGTGATACATCTACTCTTTACTTACACACATGAAAATAAAATTTTTTTTTTTGGTCAATCAAAGGCTTCTATTATATCATCAAAAGATTACAAATTGTTTGTCCAAAATTTAGTGTTCTTCTAGCCTCACTCCAACCAAATTTGTTGGCCAAAAAAACAACACAAAATCTATTTACAAAATGCCAAAACCTTCTTAAAACTGAGAACTAGAAATACCAATATACCCAAAATACCATTAATATACAAACATAATCGACAAACATCAATGAATAGGGGCATGACCCGGATCATTACCCAGAGGTTCTAGAAGCCTGATTTCTCCATGTACGTGGAATTTGACATGTGCCAAGTGCCCCTCTGATTGCTCCATATGCTTAGCGAGTTGCCTTTGGCCTTTGCAGAGTGACATTATGCGGTCTTGCATGTTTTATTGATTGGGTTGCAAATGGTTCATGAAATTTATTATTTCATTACGATTTCCATGCCTATTTTGATCCAATTGTTCCACGAGTGCAGTGACTTGTCACAATTGTGCTTCCAACGTGTCTAGGGAGGCAAAAAAAGGTACACGGCCACCCAACTAATCAAGGTTATGGGCCACCACCTCATCAAGCTTTGCATCTTAGACCTACTCTCCCTCCACTACCACAAGTTCTCTTCTATATTCGACCTTTATCCTTATGGTTCTATCTCTTCCACATAATAAATAATTAAAATAAAACTAACTTGAATTAAAACTTGTTTTTTAGGCTATGAGAAAACTTACAAATAAAATTAATTTGATATTTTTTTACTAAAAACTATGATTTATTATTATTTTTATTTCTACCATTTATCATACTTTTAAGGAATAAATAAAAACCACAATTTCTTTTTTATTTATTTATTTTTTTCATTTATCATTTACTACAATGTTTAAAAAATATATATTAAAAAATTAGGCAGATATTATATTATTAAATATAAAAATTAAAATATATTTAATAAACCCTTGTAAAGAATAAATTCCAAATACACCTAGGGAATCTCGGAATCATTGAAACTGTGTTCCTGCGTGAACTAGTCTGAAATCCGTTGGCCAATCCTCGCTTAATGCATGAACGACGCAAAAGCTGAAATTGATTTTCGACTTCCATTGTCAACGTACTCTTGTGCCCTCCTTCTAGAAATTGTACAGCTAGCCGCTTTGGATTTAAAATAAGGATGATGCGTACCATTGGATTCGCAGCAAGTTGAACCTTTACACATCCCTTCGACGTATATGTTTTTGTCATACAATAACCTCTTTTATTTTTATTATTATTTTTTTCGTGGCAAGTTCAATCTTTACATATCCCTTAGACTTATATGTTTTTGTTTTACATTATTTATTTTTTTTGTTTTTTCTGGAGGTGTTTTTTTGCCTTTTTTGGACTTTTTAGTGGAAGAATCTTGAGGAAAAAGTTGAGGTGAAACCCTAGGACATTTAGATTGTGGAGCTTTTACCTATCAAGCTTGTGATTTCAATAAATTCCTCAAAAATTTTAGAGAAATTAAGATTCCAAAAAGTTATTAAAAACAACTCTTTTTTTATATTTTTTTATAGTTTTTTTTTACCAAAGTCAAATTGATGAAAATTTTATAATATTCCAAAACTTAAATGATGTAATCTATAAAATTTGACATCCTAGAACTTAACATTTAAGTTATACTAATTTACAAAATTAATATTTTATGTTATTTTAAGTTAAATTCATTTAAAGATTAAAATGGTAATTCAAACCTAAAGAAATCATATTTTAAAATTGAAATTTAAATTGGGTAAAATTTAAATTATGTAATTTACAAAATTATAGTATTTTATTTTTTAAAAGTTAAATTCATTTAAAGATTAAAATGGTATTTTAAAACCACAGAAATCACAATAACTAATAAAATAATTATCAAAACTACATTTATGTGGTTGTGAGAATAAGAATTTTCTATGGTATTGATTGATTAATGTCCACTTTGAGATCCATCTTTAAGATTGATTATCCTGAAAATGTTATAAAGACATATACTTATTCAGATTTTTTCAAAATTATATTGTTAAATTTCAATTTATTTTCATTTATTTTACATCTAACACAATTATATTAATAAATATGGTTGATATAAGTTGATATATTAAAAAAAAAGAAGTAAATATGTGTTCACTTAATGTTATTTATTATTTAATAATTTAAATAAGTAATAGAATAAAGGATGAAAAGTAATTTAAATATCATCTTAGATGATGCATTTTAAAATTAAAAAATGTAACTCTAAGACACTTTGATTGTGCCTGTGTTATCCATCAAACTTCTGATTTTAATAAGTTCTTAGAAGATTTTAAAGAAATTAAATGGGAAAAGATTCCAAAAATTCAAACTAAAAACAACTCCTTTTTTTTATGGTGTCTTTTTTTGCCAAGTCAATTTGATGGAAATTTTATAGTATTCAAAAATTTAAATTGTGTAATCTATAAAATTTGTAATCTTAAAACCTAAAATTTAAGTTATATTAATTTACAAAATTAGGATTTTGTGTTATGGTAATTCAAACTAGGAAAAATTATATTTTAAAATATAAATTTAAATTATGTAAAATTTAAAATTTAAATCATGTAATTTACAAAATCATAGTATTTTATTTGTTTTTAAAGTTAAATTCATTTGAAGATTAAAATGGTATTTTAAAACTAGAGAAATTACAATAACTAATAAAATAATTATCAAAACTAGTGTAAACTCAGTGTTTTGTTTTCAAAATTATATTTTCAGTGTTTTTTTTTCAAAATTATATTGTTAAATTTCAGTTTATTTTCATTTATTTTGTTAAATTATATTGTTTAATTTCAAATAAATTTAAATTAAAGTTAAACAATATAAATTTAAAATATAAAGAGTTTTAAGAACGCTAAAAAAAGAGACATGGTAAAGAAATAAAAATATAAATAAATCAGAGGTATGGTAAATAAATAAAATCTCTTTTTCTACTTACTTGGTAAATAAATAAAAATATAAATAAACTATATGTATGGTAAATAAATAAAACGTCTTTTTATATTTACTCCATAAACCTCTTTGTATTTACAAAAACTCAAAAATAGGTTTTATTTAGGTGAATCCTATGGGCCAAATACCATGGGACAAATTATTATTAATACCATGGGCCAAATACTATATTTATAAAAAATGTATAAAAAGGTAAGATAAATAAATATAAATATAAATAAACTATAGGTATGGTAAATAAATAAAACCTCTTTTTATAGTTACTCCTTTAACCTCTTTGTATTTACAAAAAATCAAAAAACAGGTTTTATTTAGGTGAATCCTATGGGCCAAATACCATGAGACAAATTGTTATTAATACCATGGGAAAAATACTATATTTATAAAAGAGGTATAAAAAATTAAGGTAAATAAATAAAAATATATCAAATAGGAGTAGAAATCAACATCTAGTTATATATGAAGCCTATGGACCAAATTAGTAATAATAGCATGCAAAAAAAACTTTATTAACACTAACATTAATATTAAAATATTAATATTATTATTAAATATAATATTATTAAATTTAATAACTTTATATTAATATAATATTAAATTTGTTATATATATATATATATATATATGGATGGGAGGGAAGAACAAAGACATATGATAGAGGTGGTGAAATAGCTGGAGTGACAAAGGGTAGATGGAGATAAACTGAAGGAGAGGGGAGAGGAGGAATGAAGAGAGAGAGAGGGAGAGGAGTGAGAGAGGTAGAGAAGGGTAAGAGAGGGAGAGGGAGAGGGAGACATAAAGATGGAGGTGGGAGTGAGAGAGAAAGAGAGAGGGAGGGAGAAGGAGAGAGGATTGGAGAGAGAGAGAGAGAGAGAGAAGTAGGAGAGAAATGGCCAGAGAGGAGGGATGAGAGGAGAAGAGAGGGAGAGAAGAACAAAGACATAGAGAGTGAGAAATGGAGAGATAGGGAGTGACAAAAGAGAGATGGAGAGAGAGTATGTATGTTTAGGGGTGAGATAAAGATACATAGAAGGAGTGATGGAGAAGGGGGGAGAGAATGAGAGAGAAGAATAAAGGGAGGCATATAGTAACATAGTTGGAGTGAGAAAGAGAGTGTATGTTTTGGGGTTCATATAGATAGACAAAGGGAGATAGAGATATAGATGGAAGGTGAAGAGAAAGAAGAGATAGATGGAAACTGGAAGGGAGGGACAAAGAGATTGATAAATATGGAGTGAGAGTGTGTGTTTGTTTGTGGGGGTGAGATAAAGAGACAAAGAAGGAGATATGGATGGACATATAGTTATATATGGAGGATGCATTGATTTCAGTATAGATGGTGATTTCTAATCCTATTTGATTGCTTGAACTAAATGCATTGATTTTAGTATAGATTTTTATTTCTAATGATATTTGATTACTTGCATTAGATGCATTGATTTCAATGTAGATGATTTCTAATCTTATTTTATTGCTTGCACTAAATGCATTAATTTTAGTGTAGATGGTGATTTCTAATCTTATTTGATTGCTTTCACTAGATTCATTAATTTCAATGTAGATGTTTATTTCTTAAACTATATGCATTGATTTCAATTTATATGATTTCTAATCCTATTTAATTGCTTGCACTAAATGCATTGATTTCAGTGTAGATGGTGGTTTATAATCCTATTTGATTTCTTGTAGTAGATGCATTGATTTTAGTGTATATGTTGGTTTCTAATCCTATTTGCTTACTTGCACTAGATACATTGATTTGAGTGTAGATGTTGATTTATAATCTTATTTGATTACTTGATGCATTGATTTCAGTGTAATGTAGTTTTCTTATTTGATTTTTTGCATTAGATGCATTGATTTTAGTGTATATGTTGATTTCTGATTTGATGTAATTGGATGTATGATGGTATATTAATTTTAAAGTCATTGGATTGATAGTGTGCATTGATTTCAAAAAAATTATTGACAATTTAGATATATTTTTGTGTTATTGTAATTAAACCTAATAATATTGGAGAGAAAGAGAGACAAGGTATGATGTTTACTAGAACAACCCTAGCTAAATATTTAAATGGTTTATGATTTCAACTGTCTTTTTCATATAATCGATATGAAAAGATGACAAAACTAACAAGGGTGACAATAATAATAGTAGAAGAAAATAGTTTTAGATCACAATGAAAGCTATTTGTAATTTACTACATTATTATTATTCACATTTTCTATCATTCAATATTATTATATTGTCACTTTGCATTCAAATATTTTATTTCATCATTAAAGTTATTTTACAATATTTATAATCTCAACAAACTCAATTAACTAAGCAAATTTCCTTGGCAGCACAGAACTAAAACCATGTTAACTAAACCTTTCCTCAAATTTTGCAGTCAAAAAAAAGGTTTGCACTTCAAGAGATTTGATCCCTCTAGGCGCTTAATATATCTGGAGTATGGATGTAGACTGGTAGCTAACACAATTGCATTAATAAATATAATTGATATAAATAAATATATTAAGAAAATGTAAAAAATAAATAAAAATTTACTTAATGTTATTTATTATTTAATAATTTAAATAAATAATAAAATAAAAAAAGATAGGGTTACTGCTAAGGGTTGGTGGGTAAAAAATCTAGCTTATTAAAAGTTAGTGTAGCACAGCACAGACTGAAATATCATCTTAAATGATGCAATTTTAAGAATGCAATCATCTCAAAGTTTACACCACCGCTCCTCTAAGTTAAAAAATTTAAATGAAGGTGAAAGGCACCATATTTTGATTAGTAAAACAATCAACTGCTCCACTCTCCTTTTTACCATCTTACACATACCATACCATTTCCCAGTGCAGTCTGAGATGCAGAGGTCTCTTCGTTAACGCAAAATACATGTTTGCAATTTAAGAATGTGTGATCCAATTCATTACAACGTATCACATTTTCTTACCCAAAAGATACAGTGAATGAAAGATTAGTCATCTGGTACATTGAAACTGCTATTCATAACAGCCAAAAGCCTTATCGTCAGAAACCACGACAAACATAAAGACAAGAGTTTGACAAAGAAGACAAAACATAAATTATCAGCTATTTCGTTATCCCACGTTTTTTAATTATAGTCATATTTCTTAAAAAAAAAAAATTGATGGTAAGAGTTTTTTAATGTAAAAATGGATTATCACCATTTTGAAGATTGACAGCTACTCCGAAATTTCCAAAAACTTTAAAGGACCTTACCAAAATCTAGCCAAAAAAATATATTAGTTTTAAGGATAATAGATTATTCACAGCATTTAATTAACAGATGGCCTTCAACATTCCCCATTAATTAATTATGCAAGTGCCCTCATCCTGCTGCATTAACACAGAATCAAAATAACTGTTTATTACTGCAGCTCTGGCAATATTCTGCATCATATCATATCATATTAAGAATACAATTAAATGGTCAGGCAACGTTTTGCTCAATTTTATGGTAGTATATATATAATATATATATTCAGATGAGACGATATGACATTGATTCGAAAACGTACACATAGACAAATGTTGCCAGTAACCAGCGACATGTCTGTGTGATACCAAGCCAATATTGCCAGTAACCAGTGACATATCTCTGTGTATATGGAGCCAATATTGCCAGTAACCAGCGATTTGTCCCCATGTATATGGAACTAGCTGGATACCGCGACCTCTATTTGCGGCAAACGCATCGGTAATGATATGCACTGTTTAATGGATCATTTGCGTCCACAGGCACCTGCTCTGCTATGCATCTAGCTTTGCATCCTCTGCATTCATTGTAAGTACATTTTGGAGCGGTTGAGCCGATCAATAGCCTCCTCGATATTGCAGTGCTTGATCTCGATACATGAATATCAGCCTGCAAACAGAAGATCTTTTGTCACTGAGACTGGAGGTGGGGAGAGAGTTTTGTAGATGTTAACAGATCTTAAAAGTTCTTGAAATGGATGAGAAGATGCCAAACTTGAAAAGAATATTACAAATCAAGAAGAGCTTATAATCAAAGCCAAAAAAAAAAAAGGCGCCTGACATGAAAGAGATCACTATGTGGCTTCTGCTTCTTGGTTTGAGATAATGAGTGCTCTGATACCACCTCCTTTTCCATGTTTACTCCTGCATCAAAACCAATGTCCAACATTATTAAAATTTCATACTAACTTGCTATTTATTGTTTAAAATTACTAAAACTTTATACTAATTTGCTATGTATTTGTTTAGGATGTTATAAAAATTAAGTAAATATTAAGTATCATGTATTACTTTTTTCCAATTTGTTTGTTTGAAAAAGTAAAGTGATCTTCACTTTAAAAAAAAAAGGAGGGCAATAATTCAATGATATTACTTAATTTTTGGAATAAAATTATGCTAACATAAACATAAGAAACTATAATATTATAAGAGAATAGATTGTACCAAGATTCTTCACTAAAATGGAGACAAGTAAAAGAGTTTTTAAAAGTTTTTATTTTTTACTTTTACTTTATATTAATTTTAATTTCTAGATTCGCACCAAATATTTAGGTATGGATTCCCACAAAAACTCGAAAGTAAGGTAAGGTATAGGTCGACTACTCAAACATTTGTGGACCTTGCAACATGGGCCGGCCATTTCTTTCAATACTTTAACTCAACTCTAAATGTGCAAATATATGGATAACACTGCTAACTAGTATTTGCTAACATGAAGAACAGTAACAGGGACTTAAAGCTATATAATTTAACACAGCAATCAGCTAAACCTCTCTCCACATATTTAATGGCCTGAACATTATAGTAAATCTTGCAATACTGTGTCCTGGTATACAGTAGGATACCAGAAGATTTAGTTGGGAAATAGGAAACGAAGTGAAGTAGCCGTAGCCTGTAGGGACCCATGAAATGACTAGGCTGAACTTTGTAGAGTAAAATGCACGATTCTCAAGGGGATAAGGATTTTATATTCTACTACGGATCGATATGGAAGTTCTTGAAAATCTATTTTACATGAAAGAAGTAGGCCTACAATACAATGTGTGGCAATTAATATTTTTGGAGTTATAGTTTATTGGTATTGGTTATTTCTAAAGAAAATAAATTTTAGAGAAATTAGTTTGAGCAGGATTTTTGTGAGCAGGATTTTTATTTTCTTCATTATGGAGGTTGTCTATTGGGCTCATCGCATTGTATATATACACATTCATTTTTTTTGTTTAAAAAAGTAGTAGGTTGGCTTTGCAGTCTGGTCCTAGAAAGTTTGAAACTCTTTCATAGTTCCATTAATGCATTGAAGCCCTATATGCCAATCTTTCTATTTTGTATTTGGCTAAATCAAAAGTTGACATACACTGCCCGATACATTAATGCAACTGTAACTCTATAAATATTGATTGCCATAATTTGTTGAACACTTCTGCAAAGTTTGACATGTAACCAAGATAATGTGCAAATAACATAAGCTTTGCAGTCTGGTACTAGAGAGTTTGAGACTCTTTCATAGCTTTATTAATACATTAAGGCAGTATATACCAACCTTTGGATTTGGTAGTTGGCTAAATAAAAAATTGACATATACTGCCCTATGCATTAATGCAACTATAACTAAATAAATATTGATTGCCATAATTTGTGAAACACCTCTGCAAAGTTTGACATGTAACCAAAATAATGTGCAAATAACATAATAATAATATAGTGCTGTGCATGATTAGAGTTCATCCCTATCCACACAAAGTGCACATATTGTATTAAAAAAGATGAACTAGAGTTAATGGTGGAAAAATCCTCATACTTACCAACCCATATAAAAGGTTGAACAGGATGAAGCCGATAAGAAATAGTAATGGATCTTGTCACACATGTATGTAAAATAAACCATTGTGTAGAAAATAAACGAAAAGCTACTCCAATAGATAAGGCAAGGCCGAACTATGAGGTTCAGAGAAAATGAAAAAGAAAAAATAATACCTCGTCTAGTAGAATCCGCAGCTATAAAGATTATGAGCAGCGCGCAGAAACAGAGCATGGTATTCTTTAGACTTCCTTTGCACCAAGTAGGAGGGTGAATCAATCTCCCCAGGCGGGGAGAAAGCGGGTGGCGCAGAGGTGTCATCATGCTTCAGCAATGATCCCAACACTGGCCCGGAACAACTTTATTTGTATTCTAAAATAATGGCATAAGGTGAAAGTCGGAAGCTCCTAGAGAAATATAGGTACCGTAGGAGCTGCTAGATTATGAATATGAATATATAAATAATTGGAGAGTGAGCAGGCTCTATAGTTTAATATTATGGACTGTGCAGCAGCTGTACTGGTATTAGGGCATGCTGTAGGCTAAGTCCGTCCTTCGAGAAGTAATTAATACATATAGACGATTGTGGCGCTCTGTCCTTTGGGAAAAGTGCAAGGAAACAAGGGGTCACTACGGACCTCTGCAACACCATGCTGCCCGCTGCCTTGACACACATTTTGACCGGCAAAATTGCCGTCAAAGCTGGTTCACCACCGTTTGTCCGTAGTGTTAGTGGGTTTCGTCATCAAGATTCTCCTCATCAGACCTGTGACAGCTACTTGAGAGAATTTAATGTGCAGTTTCGGGCGGCGTTGTCACAATTTTTACTCATGGAGATTAACATTTGGGAAGAAATATTTAAGACATGTTTGAATATTTGTTAGGGTGGAAATGGATTCGGCACTAATCTCAATTTATATGAGACTCAAAATCTAAAAGTTTATAATTTAAATTTTCAAAAATGTTTATTAAATTTTTTCAAAAACCTAATAAAATTAAAATTTTCATTATTTTGCAGCCCAAATCGCAACCTCCTTAGACTTGTGACCTTTTGGATGGGCAAGTCTACAAATTTAGTGCAAAATGGGCCATGCAAAAACGCGTAACTCTGTCCATTTGTTAAGAAAAAACGTTCACACAGGGGATGGACCCTCTGCCAAAAACCCTTGTAGACCCTACAAACGCACAGAATTCATTGTGAGGCCGATCTTTCGACTGTACAAAGAGTATGTTGGTTTTGTGGAAGGCCCATGTGACCTCCAAGTTGTAGTTCATAATTGAGTACATGCGTGTGTCAGTACGTACTAAAAAAAAATATAACACGATAAAGTTGAGAAAAAAGACACTAGTATTATGTTACTATGTTTAGCACTTTAAAGCAAGGAACGTTAGTTTCACGCCACCGCTTTAACCATATAAAGCGCAATGTTACATTTACGCCATGCTTTAACCATATGAGGCAACGTTAGTTTCACGTCTCTTAAATAGGAACAGTGTACAATGTACTATAAGACGAAAGGATCTTTAGTCTGGTGACTTTCTTCGGTGATGGGACAGCTCCGGCCAATGCTTCTCCTTCTGTTGGCATCGGGGTTCCGTCTTGGTTGGTGGGCCCAATGTCTCTATGTTGGCTGCCTCCGTTACCCTAGCTTCCCCAGTCCGCGTTTAAAAATTTGAAATGGTCGTTTATTTGTGTCTGTTCTTATTGGTTTATTCGCGCCCATGTGTTTCGAGAGCTCGAATACAGTGTCCACAGAAGAGCTTGAATATAGTTTCCATGGAATTCATCCCCGCACACCCGTAGAAGCCCTCAACACACCGGGCTAAATCTCCCCTCGATTCTCAGTAGCAATTTCATGGGGAGATTTTTCTTCGCTCTTTTAATCTATGCTTAATTTGAATAGTTTAGTTAATTTCAATAGTTATAGTAGCGGATGTTTCTTCAGCTTGGCCAAATTTCTCATTAAAATAATTGGTTTCCATTATGATATTTTCAAGGAGCAGAAAAAACACAAATTTGTTTAGGTTAGAATATGAAATATAAATTACACATTGCATAAATAATGAATCAACGTTGACCTCCAAACCCACCTCAGGGTTCATGAATACAGTGGCCTTTGACAACTTGAAAAAAACAATTAAATCTGCTATTGTTCTTTATGAGTACATTAATCATGTTTCATGGATTTTTTCAAGCCTCCTTTATCCGAATACTGGCTTCCTAACAGAGCCCATGACCCCTAATCCTCCTACAACCCGGTCAGGGTTTTTCTTTTGGGAATCTCTAGCTATATTGGCATCCTGTGGATCTCATAGCCCAACATCTCACCCATGTCAGACACTGAATAGAGTTGACCCAAGTCCAATTCCTCCTTTGGATCGACAACCACCATGTAACGATCAATGCACAGAGAATCTGAATCGCAGAGGAAGTGGTCCATTCATCATATGTTGCATTTTCAAGTTTATACAAATTACTAACCCTGATGCCTTAAACAACCCACCATTTCTAACTAGTAATCAGACATAAAGAACATAAATAATACTTTAGCATTAAAAAGAACCTACAGAAAATACTTTAATGGAAGCATTAAATTTTTTCTTCTATTTTTTTCTGCTCAAAAAATTCTAGGACTTCCTTTCTTCTGTTATGTTCTGTTCTTAGAACTGAGATGACCACTGACTTGATCTCAAGAATATCAAATGCTTTACATAACTTAGATCCTTTACATAACTTATATGGCAGCTGACCTGATATTTAAATAGCGATGCACAAAGATCTATTTTAACTTTCGGTATATGTTATGTTTTGAAAGTGATCAAATTTGGATCAAGGACCTAAGTGATAGTTCAAAATTCAAAGTGTTCGGAAGTGTGTCGAACCTGAGCGATCAGATAGATCTCGTCTTCCCAATTCCGATGTCGTGAACGTTTCGAAAAATCGACACCGTATGAAAAAGTTATCACGATTTGAAAAGTCCAGAAAACTCCAATTTTTGGTCTTTGACCAAGTTTGACTGGGTTTTGAATATTAAAAAAAAAAGAATATTCCTCAGAATATTCCCTTCAGGCCAGTCGGATCATGACAAATGGCACCTTATTATTGGGCATACGGATATTTTATCCAATCAAAAGCTGCCATGTGGCCTAGGAAGGGTCATTTAAATTTTTTGGAGTCGAACGGAGTCAACCCCGCGACCTCCTCGCCTGCACGCCCAAGTCTTGACCATCTGCGCTGCGGGTAGTTCTTAACATCTATGGGGTGCCAGTTATATAAAAATTTTAATGCGTTGGCATTTGGGGGTCCGAAGGGGCTAGCCCCTCCCCCATTAGACCTTAGCCCATGTCCAAGGGATATCTCTAGGCATTGTTAACCGTCTCCACCGACTGTTTAGGCCTTGTCACATGGCCACCCTCCAAAGTTTATGCGACGGTTTTCACCAAACGGTCACAGTTAGTTCCGCAACTTGGGGTGTATGTGTCCAAATCAAACCACTAACTTAAATGCTAGCGGATTGTTCGGCGGTTAGATTGGCAGACAATATGGAGTGTGTTATTTTTGGCATGAGTCCCTATTTTACTGGAGCTAATTGCAGTGCTCTAGAATTAGTGGAGCTTTTTAGGGGTTACTGGACAAATATTGTTTAGGCTCTATCTTGAGCTATATTCGACCATTGTGAGGGTGTGAATAGTAATTATCGACTATATCAGACATTCCAAACCCATTGGAGAGGGTTGCAGAGCCATAATAGGACTTTTGAGCAGGTTTTTGCTTCAGAGAAGTTCTAGGGGCCACTAGGGCCATCAGGGATCAACAGTAGTTTGAGGCCTAGCCAGTGCAGCTAGAGGCCTTATTCAATAATCCAATAGTCAATTTTGGATGTTTCAGACATTATCGAACTAATGGTGTGTTTTGGAGAGCCTATAGAGGGATTTTGAAAGCTGAGATGCTTCAGATAAGTTCCAGGGGCCACTAGGGCCATCCAGTGCCAGCAAGAGAATGAGGCCTATCTAGAGCAGCCACTATCCATTGTCAGCAAACCAATAGTCTATTTCGACTATTTTGAACCTTATGAATCCAATGGAGGTATTTTTAGAAGTTTTTGAAGACTTATGTAGGCCGATATGCTTCAGAGAAATTTTCGGTGAACCTAGAGCCAAGGGTGCCACCAAGTGTTGGAGGCGTAACCGGAGCAGCCAGAGGCCAATTTCTGCAAGTGAATAGTCTATTCTAATTATTTTGGACAGTTTGAATCCAATGGAAAGATTTGTAAAAGTTTTTGAAGACTTCTGAAGATCAAAGAGCCACAGGGAAGTTTTTGGCAGCTTAGAGCCATCAGTGGATGGAGGCCTAGAGACCCAGTGCTCATTTTGAGCAAATGATCAGCCTATTTTGGATTTATGATGTATGTTGGAGATAGTAGAAAAGGTTTCAGGGACAGAAAAGGGATTTTGAGGGAATTAGTGCCAAAGAGAAGCTCAGGGAAGCTTAAGGGCACCGACTCAAGGAGTCAAGTCTAAGGGAGCCGAGGTTCATCTTCAGAAATATTTCAGACATTCCAGGGATATAAGTGGTATTATAAACCCATTGGTTTAGTTCAGATAACCATTGGAGTTGATTTTGTAACTTGTAAAATAAATTTTCCATCATAATCCCAAAGAGCCAAGTCAGTTGACAAAAGCTGAAGGAGACGTAGCCCACGATATTCAAGTGAACTCCTATAATAAATTTGTTGTTATGTGTTGATTCTTATTTGCTACATTATATGGTTGTTGCACATGTTTAATATCAACAACAAAAAATTGTCTTAAAGCACTTAAAGAGTTAAAAAAACGTACACCTACTTTCAAGTATAAAATTTCTGCACAGTCATGTATAAGCTAGATCTTATTTGTTTAATTGAGTGGGAGGTACTGGCGCATTAGCATTTCAATTTATCCACCCATTTTCAGATCAGAAAGGGTCAATTCTATTTTTCAATTCTAGATGCCATCAAAATGGTAACTTAACTTAATGCCAAATGATGCATAGATCCATTTTTAATTTGGGATTTTTTATATTAGAATTTTTTTTTTTAAGTTTATTATATTTGTTAACTGCAGATTTGGTTTTTTTTATCCCTGCTTGTGGCCTGTCGATGATTTACATCAATTTCTTTATTAGTGGACCCATAGAAAAGGTCTTGTTTCCAGGTTTATTGCGAATTTTGGCTGAATCTAAAGGAAAATTGGAGTTTTTAGAATATGGAGGATATTTCCTTCAGTTCTCCTGTAATGTGAAGTTTTAGATGTCCACTGTCCTCATATTTGAAAATTCTCAAGAATTTCAATTGTCAATTGTCCTCATATTTGAAGCTTTCCAATCACACTAGTAGCTGCCACTAGTATACATTCATCATCTACTACATTTTCAAGTTTATACAAATTACTAACCTTGATGCCTTAAACAACCCACCATTGCTAATTAGTAATCAGACATAAAGAACATAAAGAATACTTTAGCATTAAAAAGAACCTACATAAAATACTTTAATGGAAGCATTATATTTTTTCCTATAGGCACTGGAAAATCATTTTCCAGTGCCTACACGAAAAATTTTATATGCATTCCTTTGTTCTGCTCAAAAAATTTCGAGTATTCCTCTGTTCTGTTCTATTTTGTTCTTAGAACTGAGATGACAGTTGGCTTGATCTCAAGAATATCAAATCCTTTACATAACATATATGGCAGCTAACTTGATATTTCAATACTAATGCACAAAGATCTATTTTAACTTTCGGTATATGTTATGTTTTGAAAGGGTCAATTTTGTTTTTCAGTTCTTTTTCCAATGCATCCAGCAAAAGGGTTGTTTCCATAAGTTGAGTAAAATTTTCATTTTAATTTGATTTTCTTTTGCATTACTTCTCCCTGTACACTTTTTCCTACAATCCTTGTCTAGATGTCTACTTAATATGACAAAATGATTGCATTTTACATGCTTGTGAGACTGTAACTGCCAATTCCCAATTCATTGATGTTTTGCATTTGATATCCATTCTTTCTCTTTGTATATATTGGACTATCTGGGAGGATTCTAATTTTATATTCCTTCTCATATTTGGACCCACCATAATTTTATAATCCTTCTCATATTTGGACCCACCATCTACTAGTTGCTCAATGACATCTGTTATCATGTTGACATCTGCCAACATGCTCTCTGCTAGCATGTTTACTTGATAAATTAAAGGGCCATCTTTGTTCTCATAGAAAGTTTTCAATTTTTCATATGCTTCTTTTGCCCTTTTACTTGAGCTACTATCAAATTTTCAATATTGAATACAATAGTTAAATTCATTTTTCACTTCTTAACCTTCCAGTTTGTACATCTTGTGGTTTCATAAACTGAAAGCACCACCTCCAAAACGCTACAGTAGACTTGAATGAATTGGACATACTTCCAAACATAGATGCTCATTCATTAAAAATTACAAAAATAAAATAAAAACAAAAAGATAAAAGGAGAAATTGTTGTTAATGTTGCTAATGTTGGTGTCACCACTGTAGTGGAAGCATGCTCAACCTATGCACTAATACGATGCAAAAATGAAGACATGAAAAACAAAAACATGAATATTGAAGGACACATTTTAAAAATGGAGAACACTAAACACACACACTCATTTTTTTATTAATTCAGAGTCACAGATTTATACTTTAAATAAATGTAACTCATTCAATCTTAGATCTCATTAATTAATCACACTAGCTCCTCAAATCAAATTGAATTTTGAAGCCTTATTACTTAGATCCAATAGAGATCTTATTCTGATTAACTAGATGAAAGAAATAGGAAAGATTCTTTCAAATTCCATGAAGAGTGGAGGTTATAAGTAGGAGATTCCAACATACTAGAGGACATTTTAAAAAATACAATTAAATAAACTCACTTGGGTTTCGGGTTGTTGCAAGAGATGTTGGTTCGACACCCTGGAGCATAAGGATTAGGATTTTCCATCCATCATTTGAGAGCATCAACACAAGGAGCAATGATGAGTTGGAATGGCTAGAGTTAAAAAATATGGAGACCACCCAAAGGTTGGAATGGCGAGAATCAAAAGGAAGAAGATAATGCATTGTTAACTATTTGTGGAGACATTGCAATCATTTTAACCAAAAATATTAGATGAAATCACAGATGCAATCCTATGCTTAAAATTTTGATCTCATCTGCACAAAATTTTGATTGTGCATCATTCCAAGTATCTCATGCTTTTGTTTTCCAAACAAGCCTGTCTTTTCCAAACCCTGATTAGACATTTTAACGAACCTAATTTTGATTGTATTCAAGGAAGTGAGGTTCTCTGCAAATTTCGTAAAGTTAGGGAGTTCATGTGTGAAAGGTGCCTTGATTTTATAGATTGAATATGATATAAATGCATACTTGTCTGATATGAATTTATTGTTGTTTTATTTTCTAGGTTTTTAATTGTGGAAAATGGTGGAAAAGTGGACATTATGTATCGAATTTTCTTGTCGTCCAAATCTTGGAATAACCACAGTTAAATATGTGCTTTATAATCCGACATGAAATCATGTCGTGCACAAAAACATAGATGTAAACAAGAGGACAACTAATAATGAATCCTATTATATTTCCCTTGTTAAGGGCTTAAAAGAGGCAAAAAACAATGCTATCAATGATATTGCAGTTTACATGAACTCGCAACGCATCTACAATCAGCTCAATGGCATCTATGAAGTTTGAAAAGCTAATTTAAAACCCCTATACAAGGAAGCAATAATGTGGAGCTCTCAGTTTAAATCTTTCAGCATACAATGGCTTGCAGACATTCATACGATGTCCATTGATATTCTGGTGGAAGGAATTTCAAGTGTAGTTGCAGGTGTCAGAGATGACACCCGATCATGATCTATTGCAAGTGAAGTCATCAATCAACATCATGATAAGTCTCAAATATGTGAATGTGGTATTCTTATCATTTTCCTTGGGGCTATCATGGCATGGTTCTTTCACTAGAGAAGAACCCATTGTAATATTTGGATAGTTCGTGATATAATAGATGAATATTTTTTAGGGTATAATTATTTTCTGTTGTGTTATTTTTCCATGTGTCATGAGCCTTTTCAACCCCTAATTCATTATTGTTTTTCAAAGGACAAAAATTTTCCACTAGGCATTACATTATGCAATGATGTCAAAATGACCATGCACGTAGTACACCATTATTTCTGTGCATGAATATTAGATTTTATTTTTACTTCCTTGGGATCTAATAAATCATAGATTAACATGGATATTTTTTAAAATAGTAAAAAGAAAACTTAAAAACAAATTTGACACTCTATAGTAGGAATGATTCTACACCCTGCTACTCAATTGAGAAATTATGTGCTTATCATTTTGATTGTCAAATGATAAATACATGGAAGAATAACATGGAATAAAATCAACCATGGTGAAAATATAAGTTTTATGCATTAAGAAAAATCTCATTACTCAAGTACTCAATTATTGGACATAAATCTTCAAGTACTCAATTATTGAACTGAAATATTCAAGTACTCAATTATTGGACTGCTGAAACACTTCATTTATAGAAAAGATGAAGTGCATGTACATACTTATAGCTTATCAGAAGCTGGAATAATTATAAGCTCTCCTAACCCTAGCTAGGGAAACCAAGAAAACGCTAACAACAAACTCCTCCTCGATAGGAATCACATTTAACCAAAGTTGGCCACTCCACAGGAATCCTCAACAACGTAGCATCACAACTGGAATGACATTCATCGCATGAATTTCGGTATGTCGGAAAATAAACAAAAATTTGTAGTTTCTATCACTTGTTTGTGAAGCCAATCTGCGTGTTGTCTCCAAGTTCTGTGATTTCAGTGACCCAATCATCGTCGGATTGAGGGGGACCCATTGAAGAAGTTATTGTGTCTATAACATGACAATACAATTTTCATCAGAGAAAATAATAAGATGTGAAGTAATACATGCATCAGAATATAGAGTAGATCAATTACAAGTCTCGTCTTAAGCACCTTGACTCATCTGATAAAAATAGTTATAGTGGGTCTGTCGATGTCCTTCATCTAAAATCACATTAATGGAATGTTGCAGCCCTGCAAACATTCACACACTACATTATCAACATGAACAAGAACCAGTGCTAAAAGTTAAGAGCAAAGAAAATGTAACAAACATGGAAATTCACCAATTTCTATAATGTTAGTGACCCAATCTTGTTTTGGTCGAGGGGGACCCATTGATGAACCAACTGTGTCTGTAAGATAACAACACAATTTTCATCAGAGAAAATAATAACATGTGAACTAATACATGCATCGAAATACATAATAGATCAATTATAAGTCTTGTTTTAAGCACTTTGACTCATCTGATAAAAATAGTTATGGTGGTTCTATGTACGTCCTTCATCTGAAATCACATTAATGGGATGTTGTAGCCCTGAAAACATTCACACACTACATTAACAACATGAACAACAACTAGTGCATAAATTTAATAGCAAATACAATGAAACAAACATGGAAATTCGCCAATTTTTGTGATGTTAGTGACCCAATCTTGTTATGGTCAAGGAGGACCCATTGACGAACCAGCTATGTCTATAAGATGGCAACACAATTTTCATTAGAGAAAATAATAACATGTCAGTAATAGATGCATCAGAATACATAGTATATCAATTAGGATTCTCGTCAAATTCACCTTGACTCATCTAATAAAAAGGTTGATGGTGGGTTTGTGTACATCCTTCATCTGAAATCACATTAATGGGATGTTGCAGCCCTACAAACATTCACACACTACATTAACAACATTAAAAACAACTAGTGCTTAAAAATAAGAGAAAAAACAATGCAACAAATATGAAAATTTACCAATTTCTGTGATGTGAGTGACCCAATCTTGTTTTGGCCGAGGGAGACCCATTGACGAACCAACTGTGTCTGTAAGATGACAACACCCATCAGAGAAAATAATAACATATCAAGTAATAGATGAATCAGAATACATAGTAGATCAATCAGGAGTCTCGTCAAAAGCATCTTGACTCATCTGATTAAAAGGTTAATGGTGGGTCTATGTACGTCCTTCATCTGTAATCACATTAATGGGATGTGGAGCCCTGTAAACATTCCAGTAATACATTAAGATAAAAGACATAGAAAAGATCCAAGACATAGCAACAAACTTGGAAAATCGCCAATTTTATCTAAACATACTGATATCATCTCCCTATATAACTTACTTGGAACAATGGAGGATGCATTGTTGGAGCGAGGATGACCACACTTGTTGAGGTGTTGAAACTGAAATGGTTCATATTTAGATGTAGAGACATTCAAATCAATATCCAAGGTGAAATTCCTTTTGCTTCTTGTATTTTATTTTGGACTAAGGAAACTCTTCTTCCTCTTCAAGGATGACTCATAAGCACCCAAACCAAGGGTGAAGTCATAATCGATAATATGAAGATTATTAGCACCATCCACAATTTTTTTAGCCAAATCAATCATTTTTTTTTGTTTTGCTCACAGTAGAAGGAGGACTATTCCAAAATAGGTCGACTAGATAGCCAAACAACTCTGCTCTCAACAAATTAAGTTATTCAACATTGGCATCTTCAATATTGGTTGTGATAGTATCTGCATGAAGGTTTGATGCCTCTGTACTTATCTCAGAAGGAGCATTCAAAATATTGGGTGTGGTATGAAGATCCAATAAAGGGTCTAAACCCATTAAGGAGGAATGCAACCAATATACCTTTATGGCATGCTTGAAAATGTTTCCATGAATAGACCATGGGAAATCACAAGTGAAAAATGACAATATATTCATTATAGGGTTTACTTTGTATCCTCACCCAATAAGCATGATATATTCTCTCATGGGGCCTGCAATCATTGTCTAGAATTCTTCTAGCCTTTTCCAATGATGATTCAAGTTGTATCTATTTCTCGTGGTTGTTAAAATATCCTTATTTTATCAAAATTGCCTTGAATCGATAACATGGCTCAACATTTTTTATGAAAGTGTAGAAAAGACAATCCATTCTATGAGAACATTTATTTCGTTTATCACATTGAAATGTTGTCTTCAGATAATCATGGTATGATTCCACGATATTATTTGTCTCCTAGTTTGCATGAGGAAAATCTCTGCAGCTTTTAACCCACATCCCTACATGGAGAGACTCAATTAGTAACTATAATTTTTCCTTATGAAATAAAAAACATACAACAAAGAAGTAATATTATGAAAACTTACGAATCGTGTCATCAACAACCCAAGTGTTGTAGAAATAGTCCAAAAACTGTTGCTCAGTTTCATATTTAGTGAAAAATGCAATGATCGCATCATCCACTTCATGACTAGAACAATATTTCATGATATGGCCAAGTTCATTGAACATCTCTTTTTATTTTTTATGATTTTCTAACCAACCGGTTAACATTCTTTAGCCATGCCCTCCTTATGTGCCAAATACACAAGATCACTTCACATTTCATGATTCTCCTGCCACATTTAATTCATTTTAAGTGAGAATTTTTTAGAACGAATGCAACTCGAAATTTCAAATAAGAATATTGATGTTACCTCAAAGAAATGATTTCAGCCATAGAATCATCAACCATGAAGCCATTGAGCCTCCAATCAGGACAAAGCTGAAAACACCTAAGAATGAGGCTCTCCAGCCATACTGTTATATCTTGTGATGTATTACATGGCATCACCACCCATGCAACTGGTACCCCACTTTGTTGCTCATCAAACACCGCAAGCATGTATAGATGATACTGTCATATTAAATGAAATGAATTTAATTTTAACCAAAATTATTTTATTAAAGCGATCATTGGAAAAAAAATCACCCCATATTAGTTTGTACTGAACGTTGAGTCCATGGGTATCAAACAATTGTGGGATAACTTGACCATAGTTTACAACATCCATCTTGTTTGTATTCTAACTATAAAAGGGATCTCTCCACCATTTGGCTTCTAGTAGAAGAAGAAATCATTTTGGTTTTTTTGATACCAAATATTCACACTCATTTCATCTTTGATATGAAATTGATAACTTTCTTTTGTCAGATGATTATAGACGTCTACAATGTCTTTTCTGCATAAGAAAAAAATCCCTATCTCGAGTTGTAGCATCTATGTCAAGATATTTCTTTATATGCATTTTACAAACATAGTCAATTGGCAGTTGAAAAAAATAACAACTTTCTAAATAAGAAATCATTTCCTTCGAAAGTATTGGCTTCATCTAAGGAACATCATCACTTAAAGTGCTATGTTTTCCATGATAAAGCCATCCTTGCCCATCTTTATGATCATATAGATTGTATGTTATTACTGCTATGTTGGGATCCTGAACCATAATATTTACAATAAAATGGCATTGCCATCCCCTCTTTTTGGCAAATGAATGCCTTGGTTTTCTTTTCCGTTATTCTCTCTTGTCAACTAGACCATATGAACAATGATGACTAAAAAATAAATTACAAATGTCACCACATCTAATAAATATCAAGCACATTTAATATCAACATCTAAACAATGTTGTTCTAAAATACTTACAGTTCATACAGTAAGGCAACACTAGCCCTTGCGCTCGGGGGTTTTCTTTTTAGACGCGCGAATGAACATGGAGCATCTGGATTCGATTCCTCTCCTTTTATAAAATCATGAATTATTTCTTTGGTAATTTTTGCAACACGATCAGTATTCATGTGTTTTTTGTAGACTTCAGACCAAACTAAATCTTTACTAGAAAAAATGACTTTGTCTTTAGGGTCTTGCACCTCAAGGGCCATGATTGACTTCCATTTCTTTGCCATGTTTTATGAATGTTTGCAAAACAATGTGGGAACATATTAGGAAGCTAGAAATGATGACACATTCAATGGTATAATTAGATGAACTTGAATAGTAAAGGTTGACACATTGGCTAGGTAGCAGGGATAATAGAGTATGCATTAGTGATGTGTTGTGCAGTTAGCGTTGTGATGTGAAGTTAGTGCACAAAGATATAATTATACATGTCTTAAGATGCTTCAGATCATGCATAAGGTCTTCATTGGTCCTTGTTCTAATTTTGCTTCATACTTCTCATCAATAACTAGAAACATAGTTCCAATGGCTATCATTCCTAAAATTTTCATAACCTTAAATTCTTCAAAAACACATAATGTATTCTATATTCATATGAAAATTGCATTATCCAAAAACCTTTCTTCTTTATTGGATTTTAAAATTGAAGTTTAAAATTTTCTATTAAATAACAAAATACAGATTGTATTATCCATATAGTACAAAACCTTTCTTCTTCATTAGATTTTAACATTGAAGTTTTTAATTCTCCATTAAATAAAAAAATACAAATCCTGAAGAAAATCTGATTTTTTTTTGCAAATCCTAAAATTTGAGATAATGACCACTAACCTATTATAAACTATTGATTGAGTATATATATAAAAATTGCAGAGCATTGCCAATCTATGTATAAAAATTGCAGATCATTGCCAGGCCTTGATGGATTTATGAAAAGGAGGATTGCATAGTTGGGATATGGGTCAATTTTGTTGGCATAACTAGGTTGGTAGGATGATTAATTCTACATGAGGATCAATGTGGCATTATATTGTGTAGTTATTAAGCCACGTTTGTATGTTAGTTACTAGAAAGGGCGATCTATTACCAAATAAAAAAATGATAACTAAGTTAACCAACAAGTTGCATATGACAAAGGATCATATGTGTAACCATTGATTACCAATGGATCCTGAGAGACAAATCTCATTAAACTACAGTGCCCTTGGGGTGTGATTTGGTCCCAGCCAAAATTCCACATATTTGTATCTATCTGAAACCGAATTCCAAACAAAATTAACAAGTTTCCAAAGAATTTCTTCACCGTCATGTCCCAGCTATTCCATTAAGTATTTGAAAAAATGCCACCACTAATGAATTATAAATACAACAAAGTGCTTCTTCAATTTTGTCTTTAGTGGAAAAAAATATGATGTAATGTATTTCTCTCTAGAGCTTTCCTACAATCTTGTTGATGTGTTGGGGGTCACTGATTCATGTAGGATATAATTTATTTCGATCCAGAAGATTTAGTCTACAAGAGTTTTGGGAATATAATATGTTTCTAGGTGGAATAACTCAATGAGATTGTAAGCATCATACCTATTCTTACTCTTCATGGTCACATTTTGGTCCACTTAGAAGAGGTGTCTATGCTTTCCAATCTTAGTCTGTGGGTGGGAAAGTTTATTGTTTTGGGTGTTTTCAGTAAGCTTCTTCATATTAGTAATCCTTTTGTTATTTTACATCTAATTAAGAAATTTTATTGGCCCTATATTAGCTCTTAGTATTACGAATAAGATAAGAAAAAAAATGATTTTAAATACTGGAAAATGATGTTGACTTGAAAATGATATTATGTATAGGAAAATGATTTCTAGTACTCCTGTATGTGTTGGAAAATAATTTTCCAGCACTTATAGGAGCACTAGAAATCATTTTCCAACACATACAATCAATAGGTATGGAAAAGGTAAAAGCTATTGAGGAAAAAGGGAAAAGATGAAAAGGTAAAAAGTGAAAGAAATTTAAAAAAAAATATAAATCTAGAATTATAGTCTCCGTAATCTAGAATTATACTATATAGCAATTATAATATACATTCAAGGATGCTGCCTACATGAAGGAATGGAACATCATGATTTAATAATACTATATCATGATGCAAATGCACATGTAGGGCATGTATACTATGTCTCTTTCTTGTCTCTGTACTGTCTATAAGTGGGTGGGTCAACAATCATCATATTTTCATAGATATTTTTAGGACAGTTTCTTATTGTTGTCCACGTGAACTCCTCTTTGTTCCCCACTCCCAATGTTGTTTTTCTCTGCCTCACCAAGGGGATTTAATTGAATTTGGTATGGTAGATTTCATTTCATAGCATTTTAATGTTCCGTATTGTATCTTTGAGAGAGCTACAAGTTCAACAAAAAAGACAAGGTCAGTGATCGTTCTTAACTTTGAGACTCTGACTGATACACATTATATACTTGTAGTGAATCCCAGAGTAGTATGTCTTAGGGCATATGATATTTACTATTGTCAGATTTACTATTTTATATAACATTTCTTTGTCATACTCTGAGAAAATCCTCCCAAGTTTCATATACAATCATTGACATCACACAAAAAATTGCGTATTCATAAATTTTGTGAGCCAATACTGCACCATATCATTCCCATCTTTCTGTTTCTCTCTCTATGTCCAGTCCCCTCAATTCTCATGCTAGTCTGACCTCTTTACGTAGAATAAATGAAGAATGTTAGCCACTTCCAGATTAAGCATGCCAATGTATCCCTACCACAATTTCACCTATTGGTTCCATTGATTCTTGGTTCATTTTCCCTTTTCCACCACTGCTCACTAAAAATATGCAGTATGGTTTTCTTGGTTTCGAAATTGCAAGGATCCTTTTTCTTTTTTCCTTCACCTTCGATGTCTCTAATCACTCAAGAAATATCTTCAGTGGGGTTTTCTTGAGCTGGATATTGAAAGCACTTTTCTGATTTTCCCCATGGTCATCACCATTAGTGAATGGCTCATGGAAAGTCTCCATGGAGGATTTTTCTTGGGCTAGATATTATTCTGCATTTCATCTTGGCCATAGCTAACCTTGAATCGATCATACAATCTGCATATCTATACTATCAGCCATAGCTACCCTATACAAGCTTCAAATGTAAGTCATGGAAGTGGATCACAAATTTATTGCTCAGGTGTCAAAAACTATGGACATTAAACCTCTCACATCTGAGGCATTTCCTGACTCTGATGGTAATACTCTAATGGTAATACCATGGATTTTACTTGGGATAGATATTCTTATTCATTTCTTATTGGCCATAGATACCCTTGAATTGATTATACAAGCGACATATATAATATCAACCATAGCTACCTTATACAAGCTTCAACTGTAAGTCATGAAAGTGGATCACAAAGTTACTGCTCATGTGTCAAAAACTATGGACATTGAACCTCTGACATCCAAGGCATTTCCTGACTCTAATGGTAATACCATGGATTTTTTTTGGGATAGATATTCTTTTGCATTTCATCTTGGACATAGCTACCCTTGAACCGATCATAATTCTCACACAAAAGGAGTTTGTCTCAAGTAAAATATCCTACAGTTTCTAGGACTGCTGGAGCCCATGGCGGTCCTTTTCACGCACATAATAGATAACATCACTCACAATAACACAACTGCAAACAACCTCCACTGTAAATTAACAGCTTGCCTTTAGGTTATTTACATGAAAATAAAACTGAGGTCGCCATTTTCTGAGAAAACCTAGGCATTAAGGAAATCTATGCACAATTTTGTAATTTGCAGGTTTTAGGTAGATCAAACTATAAATATGAATTGAAGGGCATTATGTTTTGATCAGTAGATTCATTTTTCTTGAATGTTTAGTGTGTTCAGAGGTCTAACTTGAATCTGCAAATGCTACATTGATTCATATAGGTTTGTGATGAATTTAGAAGTTATGTTTTGACTCCTCCTACTCCAAATATTTCACCATTTTCAACTACTTCGATCCGTCTAGGACCAAAAATTTTATTAAGTCTCATGCCCTATAGGTGTATGAAGTTTGTTTGGGTTTATAAAATGTTTCTGACATTTGGGCTTTGATTCATATCATCTTGATATGAAGCATTTTGAATTTTTCTTTCTTATTACATGCATTCAAGTATGGTGAAGGAAGAGACACTCCTTTCTACAGAGATATTGGCAAGAGGAGTAGAGAAATCTGGTCCCAATGCAGGATTCCAGATATTCTCCATCATATTTCGTAGAAAATTTCCTGACTTCTTACATTATATAAATATGAGGAATGTCAAGTTAGGGTATCATTACCTAATCAACAATGATCTCTATTTATTATCCATCCCTGTTTTGTTGTTAATATTCAGCGCAAAAGTAAAAACTTTAAGAAATTATGATTTATGGATATTATGGAAACAACCCACACTTGAATTAATTAGTATTATTTCCTTATCTTCTCTCATAGGTTCCCTTCTTCTTGTTTACTTTGTCTTCAGTGTAAGGCCCATATATTTGGTAGATTTTGTATGCTATAAGCCCTTTGAGGAATTTGGAGTAACCAAAGAGTATTTCATGGCACACTCTAAGAAAACTGGCCTCTTTGATGATGGAAGCTTGGGGTTTCATAAGAAAATTCTAGAGAAGTCCGGGAAGCTTGGGGTTTCCTAGGAGCCATTATGGCTTACCCAAATCGTCTCACCATGAAAGAAGCTCGTGCAGAAGCATGGATGGTGATGTTTGGAGCTCTGGATGAGGTTTTTGAGAAATGTAAAATCAGTCCAAAGGATATTAGTATCTTAGTTTTGAACTGCAGCTTGTTTAATCCAACTCCATCTATGTCTGCCATGATTTTCAACCATTACAATATGAGAGAAAATATTATGAGCTTCAACCTCAGAGGAATGGGTTGCAATGCAGGGATCATAGCATTGGATCTGGCCAGAGACATGCTTAAATTATATGGGAGTTCATATGCACTAGTTGTGAGAACTTTAAAAATTACATTGAACTAGTACTATCATTAGGGGAATTTTGAGGTCTAAAATGGGCCTCCTGAGGAAATTATAAAATAATAGTGGAAATAATAAAACAAGATTTGACGACATCATCAAATTTTAGGGGGAAAAAAGAAAAACTACTTTTTCAACTCGTATTTTCAACTTATCTCCCAACTTTTTTACTCAAATTTCGAGCGGGAGTACTCGTTGGATGCAAAATGTGATTCCTCATCCAAGAAGTACCCATGTTGCATGCTTTTGATGACCCTGCTACACGAAAAATGAGAAATACATGAAAAACGTGATTGCAATCAAGTTTTTTCATGTATTTTTCATTTTTCGCATAGTAGGGTCCATCAAAAGTATGCAACATGGGTACTCCTTGCACGAGGAATCAAATTTTGCATCCAACGAGTACTCCCGCTCGAAATTTGAGTAAAAACTTTGGGAGATAAGTTGAAAATACGAGTTGAAAAAGTAGTTTTATTATTTTAATATTTTTTAATCTTTTTACCTTTTTACTTAAAAAATGGTGAATCATCCCCCATGGTTGACATAATCAGCTTGAATCCTATTGGTTCTTATAAAGTTTATTTTTGTTGTACATTTTTCTTAGGAGGCCCGTTTTAGACCTCAAAATTCCCCTAATGGGTACAAACAGATCAAAGCTCATACCCAATTGCTTAGTTTGTTCCAATAGAAAAACTAAGATTTCTCTTAATCATTGGATAGAAAATGAGTAATCCATTCATAATTCTCATTGTTGTTATTTTTTTTAGGAAGGTAATGGGGATCATAACTCTACTCAACAAATATATTTTTATCTTTATCCCAAATACCATCAACTACAATGCCAGTTGTCCAACCCTTTATCATAAATGTCATCTATCATCAAATCTTTTATTTTACCTACTCTAGTAATCTTTAGCATAAATACCATCAACTACAATGTTAGTTGTCCAACCCTTTATCATAAATGTCATCTATCATCAACTCCTTTATTTTATCTACTCTATTAATAAAAAATTCCAAACAACCAACCCCTCTTACCATATATTTTAATATAAAATTATGATAATTATTTGAAGAAGTAAACTTCACATGGATGATTTAACCAATTTCATATTTATAACTTCTTACATGTCCAATTTGAGAACAAATGCCAAATACACCTCCAAATGAAAAAAAAGAAAAAAGAAAAACAAAGCATCAGAATCCAATCTTACTCACAAGTTTAAATAATGTATGGCTTGATGGCCCCCAAAATTTAGTGTATGGTCATATTTTTATAAACCATATGATTGAGATGAGAATCTAGAAAGGGAAGAAAGGGAAAATAATTATTTGCTGAGTTCAACAATCGTGCCAAATAAGAGAATATGATGGGGAAAATGCGAAGGAGAAAATTGAAATAAAATTTAAAGCAATGTCATAATTACAAAACATAATTTATTGAACATGTAACTTGAGCGTAATAGTTCAATAATTTTGAATTTCAATTCATGATTCCAAAATGTTGAGCAATATTGAAGTTTGATGAATGCAATATTCTTTCATACCACTCATGTAATTTTATAAATAATTTTCTTGGATCATAAGCCTCATTTCAATGATTTTTCTTTACAATTTGATATAAATTATATAAGCATCAAAGCTTGCACACAATCCAATTGTGAGATACCATGAAATTCACATAAGCCAAATAGAGTTTTTTTTTAATCAATTTACATTTGATTCTTGCTAGAACATATATGATTGTCATTTATGAATTTCACATAAATTACGCTTGGAGACTGTTAATCCCCTGCTATCACATTAATTCAGCCTATGCTTCACTGTTTCCTTATATTTATTTACATTATTGAGTAGAGAGGCATACACAAACTTCACACAAATCAAGATTGTTAGGTGTTTATTTGTTTTAGTTTGGTTGTTTGAAATGTGTTGTAGCTGCTACAACACCCTCCGAAATTTGGCACCAGTTTGAAATTTCAGAGCCCCTTTTACTAATGATAAGGACGAGCTCGCTCCATCTTCCACCATGGACCTCAAATAAATCACCTTGGGCATGTAATCCCCAAAGCCAAAAGATGAATTATTTTTTCTAAGTAAAGGCGCAAAGTCGTAAAGCCACTCTTCTCCCAAACTTCGGCGAGTTGCGACGACTCTTCTCCGAAACTTCTACGAGTTGCAACTTAGCGACCTTGCAACCTGACCTAGGTCGCTAGGTCCCTAGGTCGAAAACCGTGTCTGGATCAAACATTTGTGACCACGCGACCTCCCAGGTCGCTAGGTCGCAAAGTTGCAAGGTCACATATCTAACGAACTAAGCCAATTTTTTGACCTTGCGACCTCCATTAATGACCACACGTGTGACCTCTTTATAAATGAAATGGTCATGTAGGTCTCATTCGACCTACGTGACGGAGCAAAAAAAATGTCTAATGAGCTAATCAGAGTGCGATTTTTCCTAGGTAAGTCATTGAAACCTCCTATATTTTCCTTTTATTGGTTGTAGCCCTACCTGCCTCGAACCTAGGATATTGATTTCCCTAGATATCCCCTAATTTCCATCATCAGTCCTCACTATCACTCCAACTAGGGTTTCCCTTTTCCTCTCTGATCCATCTGGCCTGAAGAACCACTTTAATCCCTCCTTTCTCCTCCCGCTAATGTGGTCACCCCTCCCTAGCCTTCCTGTGAGCCTTCCAACCCCAATCCATTCTCTTCCCTTAGATATTTCCCCCCATTTTTTTCATCTTTTCCTCGCGGGTCGCAGTAGCATATTTTTCTTTAGAAAACCCTAGCGCGTCCTTATGACCTCGTGAACTAGTTGCTGATTCGTTGAGTCTCAAAGTTGCAAAGTTTCGACAATCCATTGAATCACGACCTTGCAACCTTGCGACCTTGCGACATGGTCGCTAAGACGCTAAGTCACAAGGTCGCAAAGTTGGGATTGTTCATATAGGCGCGACTTAAGTCGCAAAGTCGCAATATCTCCAACGTAATATCTGAGACCAGCACTGGTCGCAGCGACCTAGCCTGAGTAGCCAAAACCTTAATTAGTGAAGTTCATTCCTTTTTCTTTCATGTCGTCCGTCTTATTGAGGGATTGTTTTTTGATTATGCCAGGTGACATCAAAGCTGAGCTCAAGTGTGTCTCTATCTCATCGGCCTCTAGTGACATCGGGCCTCTAGCAGTTCAAAGGAGAAACAAAATCCTTGAAGTAGAGCTATCAGAAATAGACATTCCTCCATTTCCACCCATCTATGGAGATACCACCTATGTTTTTGAGAAAGGGGATAACATGTCATGGTATTAAGTCTATCAAGAATTCACAAAGTAGGAATTCCTGGAGGACCTGGCAGACTGTCAGGTATACATTCAGGTTAAGAGGTTTAAGATTCACTATGTGGGCGCTCACCTAGCTATCTTCCCATGTGTAGAAGTAGTTGAATGGATCCTCTAGAAGGTGGAATCAAAGTTCTGGGTCATCCGAGATCATGCAGGAAGACCATTTTCCAACCTGATTAGGAAGAACGCGGATGTGTACTACTCACACGCAGCTAGGTAAGAGTCTTTCAATGCTCAGTGGATCGCCACGCACGACGTGCCAATACAAGAGAACTTGAAGGGTTGGGGGGTGGACCCTGAAAAGTTCAAGGTAAAAAAGGAACAGGAGTGCAAGACCGAGGGCCTAAGAAAAGTTTACAGGCTCGTCATAGCTATGTTGTGTAGGATGTATGGTAGGAAGGACGCCACTACCTTTAGTGGAGCATGGGTCCCGCTCATGTTATATGCAATCACCTCCTATGGAACTCGTTTCAATTGGGCACATATTTTGATGTTAGCTATAAGGGTGAACCTATCTATAGCCCAGGTACCAAAGGAGGGATGTGTGTCAGAATTTCACATGGGTTCCTACTTATTAGATGCAGTGTGCGCATGGTGCAATTTTGATGGTTGGACACACAACTGGGACGCGAAGCATGGTGGGCCCATCCACAAAGATCTGAATGTGTTTTGGGCCACCAGGTACAAGCAAGACATGGACACCATCTCATACAATTTCATTACTGCACTCTATCGCCACCTCTTCAATGAGGATCCTCCCTGCATGTCCAAAAGAGCCATGGAGATGGTGGTTAGGGTAGCTTATTGGTTCCCTGTCGCAGAAGGTACCTTCATTAGAGTCTTCGGATCATTCAAGGCCCCTCACATGTTTCCCAAGTTTTTCACTGAAAAACTACTATTACAAGAGGTGCGCTACCAAATGACAAGCGGGTTCTCTAAGAAAATAAGCAAGGGCAAGAAGAAACCATGGCCGACCCTCCCGCTTGCTATTGGTATCTATACAATCAAGGAATTCAAAGAGGTGGAGGCATACATAGAATATATCAAGGGTTTCCACTTCGTGGACCTAGCTTGCAAATCTTATGGCCCTGACAGGATCATCCCCACACACTGCAAATGGGAAAAATTCAACTGGACTTACCAACACATAAAATACCCCGTAGAAGAGCAAGTGAAGAACTGGTATAATGCCAACAGGGCAGCAGAACCCGAAGGACAAGCCAACTTGGATGGAGATCAAGAGGATCAGCACCAGGACAATCAACCTATGCAAGAAAGAGGAGATGCTTTAAAATGAAAAGACCCCTCGGTAGGAGCATCAACTTCTCAATCCAAAAGACCCAAGAATACTACAAGCAACAATCCTCCCAAGGATAAACGGGAAGGAGGAGATAAAGGAACTGAGGCAAAATTAGAGGCTGAGAAGAAGAAAAGAGAGGAATAACTCAAGAAGGCCCAGGATTCCTTGCCTTAGCAACAGGAAGAAGAAAAACAAAAGAAACAGGCTGAAGAACAACAGAAGAAACAATAGAAAGAAGAATGGAAAAAGAAGCAAGTAGAAGAGGCTCCAAAAAGAAGGAAGAGGAAGAACGATAGAAAAGGGAGGTCAAGCACAAGATGAAACAAGAATAGGACAAGTAAGAAGCAGATAAGAAGAGGAAGGAAGTAGAATCCAAAAAGATACAGGTAGATAAGGCAGGGGGAAGTGGGTCGCAACCTTCAGGAACCGGGAAGAAAATAGACCTGCCACACATTGACATGCCCCCAGAAACTCCAATTGAAAGGGGACACCTCATACTATCAGAACTCAACATCCTGGAGGAACATGAGGATGATGCATTTGATCTGAAAAGGCTATCTTACCACTAATACACTCATAAAATCAGGCAGGAAATGAGGAAATGCCTTGCACGGAATCCAACCGAGCCTCTCGCAATGACCACAGAAAAGGACATAGTCCTTAACACCAGGAATAAATCTATATTGATAGAATCGGCCAAAAATACCTTTGCAGCTACCACAAAAGAGAATGTCAGCAGGATGATCAGAGAGATCTTGTTTCTGTAGAGCAAACTCCAGGCGTACAAGCACAGGGAAACTCAAACAGAGGCAGAAAAGAAAGCTCTAGAAACTAAAAATCAAAGGCTCCAACTCACAATCACTCAGGAAAGCGGACTACAGACCTCCATTCAGGGAGAGTTGGGTTCCTTAGAGAGTACCATAAAGCAGGTATATGAGGAGATGTTAACCATAAAACAAACAATCGCTCCTTTTCTAGGGGCCTAGGTAGAAACTAGGAAAAGAGATGCACAACTAAAGGAAGCCTCCACAATACTGGAAAACATACTTGAATGGTCTGAACGGTACCCACGGGCTCCTGACACCTTACCAAAGAAGGACTAGATTCGCACTCAGAATGATAAGGTACATATATAGATGAAGCTGCAATCCAGGGACAAGCTTGTAAGAGATGTAGAGAGGGTGATGTCTGCTTATGAGCACCTTATCAGTGGCATAGATTCAATGGAAAAAGTTCACCATATCCCTTCCTTAGGGACACTAGCCACACATAAAATGGGGGAAGATGTCACACAAGACATCCAAGCATTCTTGGAACCCATCAGAAAATAATCCGCTTCACAGGACCTCCCAGCCTCTAAGGAGAACATCAACCAGTATATCGTCGCACCAATCCGGATCTACAATATGTTGCCCTCTCTGTCCAACCAGATCAACGCGAAGAGGTGCACTTTAGTTTTAGATGGTTTAGAGTGCTTTCATAGGTTGGGAGAGGACATGCCTCAAATTACTCCAGTAGCCGCTGACTACCTGGCCTGCCCGACGTATCTCAAAGAACATCAACAAGTAGAGACCCCAGACCTCTCCATTACATAGTTTCTTCCCTAAAAAGATTGATTTTACAAGTAGCAGGCATAGGCAAGTCGCAGGTCGCAAATGGTAACCAGTCACAGGTCGCAATTCGCAAATCCTCCTAGGTCGCAGACCATGCCAACAGTAGGGAATTTGAAAGGGCAGGGTAGCCCAAGGGTCATTTTTGATTCTATATGTACTCCCTCGGGAGATAATGGAGGGGCCTTTTTTTGGAATGCACAAAGGAGAGAGATAATTGTACAGCATTGAATGCATGATTCCTGGAATGAATTAAAACTAATGTTTTTGAATCCACTATTGGATCTGATGGAAACTCATGTGTGTTAACATTATGAATATTATTTCCTCATCCACTTGCTATCATTTGTGACTGATTAATCTACGTTGTTGTTAATGCATCATTTATATGTTTAATCTCTTTGGATGTATTAATGGTATGTGGATGTTTATCATAGGACATGTTAATAACTTAGTTGTTTATATTGCCTTAATATTTTGGAAACACGCTTAAGGAATTGAAGGGTGTTTTGACCATAGTGAACTGTTTCTCTTCTGTTCAAACAAGCCTCTGTATGAGCATGACCCTAATGATGTGTTGCTAACAATAATTATTTTGGTTGCATGCTTTAAACCTCACTTTTCTATTCATAATGTTTCATTTTCAGGAGAACCCGTCGAACATTCGTTTCGTATCATTCAAGTAGCCATGCATTCTCTTGTTCTCGAAATACACCTCCATCTGATAAAGGCAAATATCTTACCAATTCAATGGTAGCTAAGCTTACACACTGAATGGGATCCCTATCACAAATGGTCTAGGGTCTAGTTGGGAATTTATAGCGGGGAGATCCCCTTACTATTGGCAAGGAATTTTTCCCCGTCAATAGATTTGGCACTAGAAGGAGAGCCTAATGGCAGTTTCCCACCACGCGAGTAATATCCCTGGGCACACCCTTCAGGGAGAGATCAAATTTGAGAACACTGGTCTCCCACCTCTTGAGAATACCCCTAAGGAGGACCCAGCTTTCTATGAGGTCACGTCAGACCAACTAAGGGCCTTGCGCCCACTTGCCCGTGATCTCGTTAGAGGTCTACAAAACCTCCCCACCACCATTTCCCTGGACAATCCACGAACTCCTGGAACACATCATACTAACCAGGCCGTCCTGGTCAACTTCGTGCCTCAACTTATAAGCTTAAGGATTAAAGACTACGTAGATGCGGTTGACTAAATCTCATCTGAACCTCCTAACAACCCATGAGAGGTCGACGGAGGTGGCCCTGAAGTTATTAGACCCTAACCAAACACCGTTCCCCATCCCGATCAGATTTTGAATGACAAAACCCAAGTGAATGACCCACCTAGGGGAGGGGTCGGAAGAGGCCGGGGAAATATAGGCCAGGGGCACGGTCAAAACACGGGCCATACTCATCACCACCATCGAAACCGAAATAGATAAACCTTACTTTTCAATAGCAACTTTGGTGGTTTCAGGAATTTGAGGAATTATAGAAACCACGAAGATATTAGAGTTAACCGAAACAAGACATGCACTCTCAACATGAAGGTGAAGCTTCCCTGTCTGGCGCCGGGAGCGAATCTGAAAATGAGACTAGGCATGTTTTCATCCCACCCTATCATAGGGCCAGACGAGTCCAGCCCCTAGTGTGGATGGCACAGTCTCCTCTGGGCCTCTGTGGTATTCTTCACAACATGCCTCGACACCCAGAGAAGCACCTCCCTAAGTTTGATCCTGAGAAGGGAATGTTGGACGAAGACCACATTAGTAATGTCTACCTGTCATTGCAAATTATGAGGGTACTGTTCGATGATGTAGCATGATGACTCTTCCTGGACACCTTAGAAAACAAAGCTGCTACTTGGTATCTTTCATTGCCTGTCATTTCCATTTCGACCTGGGAGCAATTCTGTCGCACCTTCCTCGAAAAATTTTCAGAGGACAAGACTGCTTCTATGCTTCTCACGGAGTTGAGTACCTTGAAGTGCCAGAAGAAGGAGAAGGTTAAAGATTTCAACCAACATTTTGCAACCATATTGAACAAATTTCCCCCAAACATGGCCCTTAATTATTCCATCAACATAGATTATTACACAAGAACCCTGCCCTGGGACATTGATGTGTTCGTTAAACGCGAGGCTAGAGACACCCTAGCAGAAAATTTCACCACTTCCCTTGCCATTAAGAAAGACATGATTTCCATAGGGGTCATAGACCATGATAACCGGGATGACCAAAAATTGACTGGGAAGAGGACACAACCCTCAGCCAATAAATCTGGGGACAAGGATAAAGATCCTTTCGATTTCGAGAACATCGAAAAATCCCTAAAACTATTAATGAATGAGGTCTTCGATCTGAAAAGAAATAAAAATGACTCTACCTCAGGTAGAAAAACTCAAAATCCTTTCTTTAAGAAGAACAACATCACGCCTAATCGCCCTCTGATGAACCCCAATGCAAAATTCAACGTAGAATAGATTGGCAAAGATAACTTCTGCTCCTTTCATCAAGCTTCCCACTCTGAAATGACCTACCCTCAATGGATTGAGAGTATGAATGTTGTGGTGAATTAGCTCTTAGAATACCAGACAGTAGGAGATTTTGAATAGTAAGTCAACTTAGGTGACGAAGAAGTCTCTCCCCCAGATGAAGATCTAAGATCAACAATCCTCGCCTTCGAACTAATTCACGGGGAAGGGCTTCCTCCCGTGACAGAGATAAATTTGGCTGATGATCTCCAATCCAAACCTCCTCGAAACTATATCCTAACGAGAAAAGGCCTGGTTGTTGATCACTTTTTCGAGGAAAAGAGGAAAGCCTTCTTGAGAAAATTCCTATCACCAAACAGGGAAAACCAGACCGTAGCCCTAACTACTGAAAAGTCTAGCCTCACCACTGCTCAAGGCACCCCCAAGGCCAGATCGTTGTCAAGTTCACCCAACACGTCTATCGAGATGCTCTCACACCCAAAATCTGGGTACAATATCATCAAAGACATGGAGAAAATGTGATCCAACATATCCCTTTACGTACTCGCCCGAATAGCCAACCAACCTGACTTGATCCTCAAAGCATTTGCCAGCCCATCCTCGGCAAGCAGGCCTACCTCTGCGGCAAAGGTCGTAAGCTCCACACCCTCCCAAGCCTCGGTGAGTCTCAAGTCCATTGTCAACGCTGTAAATTCCAACTCGCGAGGGTCCACACCTCCGTTTCGCTTGTATTTTGAGATGTTCAATTTCAACATCCATAATTACCTCGTCTTCTGACGCATCCACAAATGTCATGCCCCATCCGTATGAAAAAAATTGAATATCCACCCCGAGAAAACCGATGCCAAGGTCATTCAGCTTGATAGATCCCAGGTCCCCATCGTGGGTGAATTTAATAATGTCCTGATACGTCTCTCCTCAGACTCCCAAGTCTATCACTGCATTGACATAGTTTTCGTGGATATCCCAGAGGCCTGTGATCTACTATTAAGCAGGGATTGGTCAAGAAAACTACAGGGATACTTCGCCACCGACTGGTCCCATTTGTGGCTCCCATACAAGGGTAGAAATAATCATATCCAGGTCGAGAGCGAACGTTATATGAAAAATATGGTGACCAACCTTGAAGCAACCAATGAACCCATCAAATTTTCACAAGAAGGTCTAGGCATGTGTTTCTTAGAGGCTGCTTTCGGGTGCTACCAAACCACTCAGTCCCCAGTCTCCCCAGAAACTCAGTTAGAGTTACTCCCATGTGCTGCGTCCCACCCTGCTGCATTAGGAGGTGCACCCGATGTCTTCACCCTGAGTATCTTGTCTGTACATGCATGCAATTTAGAAACACCTGAAAATAAAATCTGGACCCTATACAACGATGGTTCGAAGACCCACGACGGGGTTGGTGCTGGCTGTATCTTGATAGATCCCCAAAAGAACAAGTTCATGATCTCTTGCAGGTTGGAATTTCAATGCACCAATAATACAGCTGAGTATGAATCGTTGATCCTGGGCCTCAAGAAAGTGATCGACCTCAAAGTTGCTTGCTTGAAGGTAATCGGCGACTCAGGAATTATCACTCGATAGGTACGCAACACTATTCACTGCCTATCCCCCCATTTGAAAGGATATCAATAGGAGGTATGAAATTTTATTTCAGCTTTCAATGCTTTTGATATTAAGTTAGTACTTGGAATGCATAATGCAACAGCCGATACGTTAGAAAAATCTGCCACTAGGTTTACCCCATTAAGGGATGGTTTTTCTATTGAAATTGTCTATAAACCTGCAGTGCCAGATAATGTAACTAATTTTCACATTTTTAATGATGATTAGTAGGTATTAGATTTCATGTTAAACATGGATGTGTTCAAAGACACAGTGATTGAGGAAGAAGATCATGATCTCGCTTTATAAAAGGAAAGGGGAGAACACAAGGGGAACCCCATACCCAAAGGGATCGTATCCCTCGATAAGTTATTTAACCTGCAGAATCGATTTCGAGGACCTCCCAATACAAACGTGCAAAGTTCCACCCTATTGCACCAGCAAGTGAACCTCGGGATGGAAGCTGACCCGAATTTCGTTAATCTCGGTACTAAATTCACCCCTCAGGAATGACCATCCTTTATTGAATTATTTAAGAAGTACCAAGATGTTTTCTCTTGGACATATGATGAATTACGAACTTATGACAAACGAATCATCCATCATGTGATACCGATGAAGGAAGGTGTCAAACCCTTCCAACAGAAGCTAAGGAAAGTACATCCAACTTTGGAACCAATGATCCAAAAGGAACTTAAGAAACTCTTGGACGCCCTGATCATTTTCAAAGTCTGACATTCAACGTGGGTGTCGAATTTGGTCCCAGTTCGCAAGAAGTCCGACGAAATCCGCTTATGTGTGGAATTTCGAAATTTGAACTGATCGTCTGAAAAAGATAACTACCCAGTGCCCCCCATGGAGCATATTCTTCATACAGTATTTGGGTCAGAAATTTTCTCATTGTTGGATGCTTTCTCAAGGTACAACCAGGTATTGGTAGCAGAACCGAAACATTTGAAGACAACGTTCAGGACCAAGTGGGGTAATTTCACATTTAGGCGCATGTCGTTTGGCCTGATTAATGCTAGGGCGACCTTCCAAAGGGCCATGGACATCACCTTCTGGGGGTTAATGGTAAAAATTGTGGTAGTCTACCTTTACAACGTCACCGTGTTCTCCAAACGTAGATATGACCACTTGCACCACCTCAAGCAAATCTTTGAGAGGTGCCGAAAATACAAAATCTCACTAAACCCCAAGAAAAGCATCTTTGCAGTCTCGAAAGGGAATTTGTTGGGCCACATCATAGCCAGGGACAACATAGTGGTAGACCCAGACCGTGCAAGATCCATCGCCCAAATTTATCCCCCAATCATAAAAAAGACCATGCAGCCGTTTCTCGGGAAAATTAACTTCCTCTGAAAAATCATATCAGACTTCGCCCAAATCGTGAAACCTATGCAAACCATGATCAAGAAGAACGTGAATTTTAAATGGAATCCGCCCGAGAAAGAAGCGTTCGACAATATCAAGAAGGCCATCGTGGAAGCACCTGCCCTACATAGCCTGGATTTCAGCAAAGGCTTTATCTTGTATACTTTTGCCTCAGATTCATCGCTTGCTGCCATCCTCACCCAGAAAGATGATAGTAAAGATGAACGACCCATATCCTTCCTGAGCGCAGGGTTGCAAGGTGCTGAGTTGAACTATCCAAACACCAACAAGCAAGCCTATGTGGTATATAAGGTAGTTAAACATTTTAGGCCATACATTTTGAAGAACCACATCACAATGTTCATACCTCACCCAACAATACACTCACTATTTGTGCAGTAGGAGTTGGGTGAGAGACGAAGCAACTGGATGGCATGTCTTCAAGAGTATGACTTAGAATTCAAGCCTGCACACATGGTCAAGGGGCATGGGTTATGCCGAATGGCTGCTGAAGCCGCCAACCCAAGGAGCAATGATGAGGAGTGTTGGGAGCATGAAATAGATATGTACCAAGCTGACAACACACCTCAGCAAATTCCTCATCATAGTACATAGATATTCTACAGTATATTGGCCACAGTGTCATGGACCCCACCTTGACGACCCAACATAAACGAGAAATAAGGCTGAAGGCTACATCCTATCAAATGGTACAAGGAAAACTATTCCGCAAGCATCACAATGGTGTCTTGCTACCCTGTTTAGAGCACAGTTAGGCCCAAAAATTCCCGAAGGAACTACATGATGGCTCGGCCGATAGACACTAAATGGGAGATGCCATAGCTCACAAGGTTATGTGAGCCAGTTTTTATTGGCCCACTATGTTTAAGGATGCACATGCCTATGTTCGGAATTTCCCCTCGTGTCAGAAGTTTTCCAGAAGGGAATCACGACCTTCTGCCCCATTACAGTCTGTCGTGGTGGAAGAACCATTCCAGCAGTGGGGACTGGACGTGATCAAGGAAATAATGCCACACTCCTCCAAGAAACACCGATATATCCTCATGACCATAGACCATTTCATAAGGTGGGTTGAAGTAATACCATTACACAAGATCAATGACCAAGAGGTAATAGCTTTCATTACTCAGTACATCATGACTAGGTTCGACGTTCCAGCCTATCTCGTTTTTTATAATGCTACTTATTTTTCATCGTTTAAACTATATGAATTTTATTTGGAAAATGGTATTGTACTCAAACATTCTGCCAACTACTACCCCCAAGGGAGTGGGTTAGCCGAGTCAACCAACAAGAACCTTATTCGGATCATCAAGAAGACCCTGCTATCCCAACACCAGAACTAGCACAACGCCCTCAACAATGTCCTTTGGGCTAATAGGGTCACACCTCAACCTTCCCTAGGAACCTTCCCATTCTTTCTAGTCTACGGGAAAGAGGCCATCCTGCCCCCCAACCTCTCTCTCCCTGCCCTTTAGTTATCTCAAGAAACACATGGTACCCCATGCCCTGCCATGCAAGCCCGCATAGACACCCTACTGAAACTAGAGGAAGAAAGGTTAAAATCCAGGGAAAAATTCGCCATCCACCAAAGCCAAATAAAACGATATCTTGACAAGAATTTCACTGGGAACAAGGTCTTCAAAGTTGGCGACATCATCCTCAAATGGGACAAGGTCCACGATGACAGAGGAAAACACACCAAATTTCAAGCCCTGTGGAAAGGCCTGTTCCTAATCAAAGAGAAGGTTGGTCTGTACACGTATAGACTCCAAAACTTAAAGGGGAGGACCGAAATCCTCCCGATGAACGGGCACGACCTCAAACATTACTTCACCTGACAGCCCCTGGGGTATCCTCGCACTCTATACCATAGTTTTTTTTCCTTGTTTTAATGCTCTCATTTTTTTCCCTTGTTTAGCGTGTTGTTTCAATAAATGGCTTGCCTTGAGCAAGTCCCTGGAATTTCATTCCCCAGTTCCTCCAGTTGAAGGATCAACATAGCAGTTACTCAATAGGAAAAGTTGTACCAAAATCTCTGCTTGTGAAGAATGAGCCCTGAAACATAAAATGGCCCGAGTATGTCTGTGATAGTCAACTCGTGTGGAAACATGACCAAGTCACAAGACCCAAGTGCAAGTAGCACGCCCGGTGCACCAACTCGGAAACTGTTGTTAAGAAAATATTAATGGTGAAATAGGTCACTAGATGAAAGGGAAAAAGGGCCAACCTCAGACGGCAAAAGGGTATTCAGGAAAACCCAAAGGTCCCCAAATAAAAGACTAGGAGAATCCTCTCTTGCAAGTAACATAAATCAGGATCCCTCATCCACCCAGGCAGTACTCACCACATAAAAATAAGAGCCTTGAGAACATAAAAATATGTGCCTTGAGCACATACCAATAAGTGCTATTAGCACATGAAATAAAGGGTAAAGGATTGAGAAAGGCTTCCTGCACAGAGAGGTAATGTAACGACTCCGCTGGGGTACTGACCAGGCTCGCTGGTAGCAAAGAAACATTTATGACTCCTAAGCATGACTCCTCTGGGGCCCATCAGGCTCACTAGCAACGGAGTGACACATGGGCCAAATAACTATACCGAATCCCTTGAAGCCCATGAGGTTACCCCGACCCCTCCTATTTGGTCTCTAGCAATGAAAGAACGGTGAACATAATTCTGCGCCGCAGTGAGAATGAGTGAGGTGAACACACGAAGGCCAGATATGAGGCCAATGGGACCCACAGAAGTGGAAGGAACAACCTTCTTAGCCCCCCCCGCCCCCCTCAAGATTAAGCGCAAGTAGAGATTCTAGGTTCTACCAGTGAATCACCAATTGTTGTAGCCGCTACAACACCCTCCAAAATTCGGCACTAGTTTGAAATTTCAGAGCCCCTTTTACTGATGATCAAGACGAGCTCGCTCCATCTTCTACCATGGACCTCATATATCTCACCTCTGGCAGGTAATCCCCAAAGCCAAAAGATCACTTCTTTTTTCTGAGTAAAGTTGCGAAGTCGCAAAGCCACTCTTCTCCCAAACTTCGGTGAGTTGTGACTTAGTGACCTTGCGACTTGACCTAGGTCACCAGGTTGCAAACTGCATCAGGATCAAACATTTGCGACCACACGACCTTATGACCCAGCAAACTCCCAAGTCGCGAGGTCGCATATCTATCAAACTGAGGTAGTTTTCTGACCTTGCTACCTCCATTAATGACTGCACGTGCGACCTCTTTATAAATAAAACAGTCGTATAGGTCACATTCGACTTGCGCGACAGAGAAAACAAGACATCTGACGAGCCAATAAGAGTGTGTTTTTTCCTAGGTAAGTCGCCGAAACCTCTTGCAGTTTCCTTTTATTGGCTATAGCCCTACCTACCTCGAGCCTAGGATATTAATTGCCCTAGATATCCCCTAATTTCCATCATCAGTCCTCACTATCACTCCAGCTAGGGTTTCCCTTTTCCTCTCTGATCCATCAGGCCTAAAGAACCACTTTAATCCCTCCTTTCTCCTCCTGCCACTGTGGGCACCCCTCCCTGGCCTGCCTGTTAGCCTTTCAACCCTAATCCATTCTCTTCCCTTAGAGCTTTCCCCACTTTTTTTTCATCTTTTCCTCGCGGGTAGCGACCGCCTATTTTTCTTCAGAAAACCCTAATGCGACCTTGCAATCATGTGACCTTGTGATCTGGTCACTGAGTCGCTGAGTCACAAAGTCACAAAGTTCTGACAATCCACACAATCCCGACCTTGCCACCTTGCCACCTTGCAACCTAGTCGCTAAGTCGCTAAGTTGCTAAGTCGCAAAGTTGGGATTGTTCATATAGGCGCAAATTTGCAACCTTGTGACCTCACGTCTAAGTCGCAAAGTTGTAATCTCTCCAACCTAATATTTTTTCAAACAAAACCAGTTGCAGCGACCTAGCCTGAGCAACCAAAACCTTAGTTAGTGCAGTCAGTTCCTTTTGCTTTCATGTCGTCCATATTATCGTGGGATTTTTTTTGAATATGCCAGTTGACATTGAAGTTGAGCTCGAGTGTGTCTCTATCTCATCAGCCTCCAATGACATAGGGCCTCCAGCAGTTCAAAGGAGAAACAAAAGCCCCAAAGTAGAGCTATCAGAAATAGACATTCCTCCACTGCCACCCATCTATGGAGATATCACTTGTGTTTTTGGGAAAGGGGATAAGATTTCATTGTCTCAAGTCTATTAAGAACTCACAAAGCAGGAATTCCTAGAGGACCTGGTAGACATTCAGGTATACATTTAGGTTAAGATTTCTAAGCTTCACTATGTGGGTGCTCACCCACCTATCTTCCCATGTGCATAAGTAGTTGAATGGATCCTCGAGAAGGTGGAATCAAAGTTCTAGATCATCTGGGATCATGCAGGAAGAGCATTTTCTAACCTAATTGGGAAGGACATGGATGTGTACTACACACTCCCAACAAGGGAAGAGTCTTTCAACACTCAGTGGATCATCACACATGATGTGCCAATATAAGAGACCTTGAAGGGTTAGTGGGAGGACCTTGAAAAGTTCAAGGTAAAAAAGGATCAGGAGTACAAGACTAAGGTCCTAAGAAAATTTTACAGGCTCGTCGCAACTATGTTGTGTAGGATGTATGGCAGGAAGGATGCCACTACCTTTTTTGGAGCACGGGTCCCTCTCATGTATGCAATCACCTCCTATGACACTCGTTTCAACTGGGCATGTTGGGCCAGAATTGTAATCTACGAATAAATCATGCTTCCCTAGACAGGTGCTAGTCTAGAACAACAGGCGAAAGACTATACTACCAATTCTCCTAACACATAATAGACAATAATAAGAGAGGACGCGGAGGCTTCATTTGTTTAATGCCCGTGCTAGCCTTTAACACAGTCGCTTTTGCAGCTTAAATCTAAGCGCGCTAGAGCCTAATGCTTCGCAAGAAAGAACACCGAAAAAAATAGAAGATGCAATAATACAGATATCTATTCAAGCTAGTTAGCTTACCGCAGCTACAAATTGTATTAATTTCAACCCAGATCGTAAAACATTGAAAATCAAAGTTAACATAGATGCATATAGGGAAAAACAAGAAGTACTCTTTATTGATGATAGAAGGAGAGGTTACAACCTAGTGACCGATTTGGAGTGACCTTCCAGCATAGTTCCCAAGTCTCATCGCAGCATAAATCTCTCTAGCAGCAAGTCCACAAATCAAACTCTCAATTGAAAATTCTCCAGCATTTCTCTACTCAAATTCTTCCTCTTCAAACACTTAGATCTATGTTCAATTTATAGATGAACCGTAGGTTTTATTGCAATCACTAGCATTCAAAAAATAGGCAATACATGTTTACATCCATGTAGATGTCAAATGGACACTTAGATCGGAAGCTTGACACATGTGAACCCTTCTAGAAGACACTCACCAAGTGGAGATTCCGAAACAATGAGAATTTCGCTCCCAATATGACCAACACACCTTTGAATGTCGGGAAGTGCTCTGCAGAGTAGCCTTGAATGGGGCTACCTTCATATGAAATGCACTTAGGCCCCTTAGAGCCTACATTGGTGAGCTCTCATATGTTACATAATAAGCTTCAAACCATGGAAACCCTTGCTTGATGAAAGTCTTGTTTTATTTATGTTGTTTCCTGTCTTAGGGCATGTAGCAACTGAGATGATAGGGAATGATAGAACCTTGGTCATCGGTCCTGGAGATGATGCCCATTTAACCAGGTCATTGGGAATGGTGCCCAAATTGACCTATAACAATTGCCCCCTAAAGCATGAGATCCAAATAATAAGAACATTTGATTGAGATGCTTTACACTGTGATGAGCCTGGAAACGAAGCGGAATGGTCACCTGCATCAATATTACAATACATTTCATCATGATATATCCTCTATTGATCATAATTTCTGAGGGTAGGCATTCCCATAGTCAGCACATAAAACAATCTAATAACATGTACATAATTCAGAAAGTCATCTACATTGGAATGTTGCCCAGATGCAGACAAGCCTACAAATATAGGCCCATGTTTGGAAAACAATCTGTATGTAAAGTCACCGTACAGATGACGTGTACAATGATACTGAAATCGCAACCCAGATGGATGAAACTAGATTCGGGGTCTTCTTATCTCATTCACTTGATCATTCGGGTACAAGTCTAGCCATGCGAATATATGATTTGTCGTCAAACATGGAAAGACATCGTTTGATTACTAGCCATTGATGTGAGCTGTGAAAAAATGCGAGAGAACCACCATTAATGTAAATGGCCCTCAAGGTACTGCAGTAAATTTCGTATGGCGTGAATAGATGATTTGATGTCGAACGCCAAACAAAATCTTTCGGTCAAAGGTCTGGAAGCGAGGATCTTGTCAATGTTGTAACAAGCCTCATGGTATTGGAATCTGATATTTCTAAGTGAACTTCCTGGATATTGATTTGTCGTCGACAGGAAGTCACCTTATTGCAAAACAGGAGTTACTGATTTCGGAGACAAGGGTAGGACTTGATATAGTAATTTTCAGGGATGACAGTCATGAAAATGAAGGTTTCCGAGTATTGCAGATGGATGAGTTTTTAATCACTGGATGACTTCTCTTGAACATATCGGCGACACTGTGATGAGTTGGCAGCATTGACCTAAAACCGAAGTGAAGGTATGATGAACCATAGGTGTGAATGAACCGTCAAAATGATTACACAACCCAAACAATCACAGACATGGAGTGAAAGAAGTGTCATGTTCAAGAGCGACTTGCTACCAAAAAGAAACTTTACTTACTTTTCCCAAATTTTCCCCGGTCATTTGTCGACCAGTACCTCTTTATCTTTTAACAAGCTTGAGGAGGATAAAATTTTCTTGATCTATAATTCAACCCTTCAGGCGAATAAAGTATCTCTATTTAATAATTTAATGAGTCTAGAGATGAATGAAACTCGATTCTTGCCATGATTGACAAGCTCGTCTCTATTTTATGTTTTAACGAGCTTAATGACAATGATAGCCTGGTCCTTTTTCACATTTAGAGAGTCTAAAAAAGAGGACGAAAGAGAACTCCAAAAATACTTTTTCGTAAATTTGTCACACAGATCCGAAAAAGTGTAAAATAATATCTGAGAGAACCACTTTGGTCATGTTTAACCAAGGTATTCCTTTTTCGTAAATAATCCATCTCAGTCTGGAAAAGGGTTAAACTTATATTGAGTATATATCAATTCATTTACTTTAACGAGCTCAAAAAGACAAGTGCTCGGCAATATTTTCACATTATCGGAGTCTGAAAAGAGCTGAAAGAAGACTCCAGGGGTTCCTTTTTCGCTGTTATCGAATCTCAAAAAAGAGATAAAAGTGTGCTTCAAATCCTTTTTCGTTTTTAACAAAGCTCGAAAAATAAGGAGAAAAAGTATGCTTTGTGGTCAAGTCATTCTTTGAATAAATTTGCACGACTAATCTGTTCATCAGTTGTATTTCCTATTCAAAGCAACATCAAATGGATTAAAAATACCCGTTTCATGATAAAAACATAATAAAACTATAGTCATAGCAATAAATTTAACTTGCAAACAGTTAAATGACTATAAAAAAGTAGTTTCACTATTCATTTTTACCATTCCATAGTTACCATTTGCATTTTGGAGCTTTGAACCTGATTTTTCCAAGAACTTCAGCTGTGGATTGCATGCAATTGGTAAGAACGTTTTGAATGCCCCCTACAAGAGCACATGTCGAATGCCCCCTAGAAGAGAATATGCCCCCCAAGCTTCATTTCATTCACCTAAGTAGAATATTAGTTACCCGTAGCTGGATGGAATGAAGTTTCATTATAGGGGAGGATTTGTTTCATTTTTTAACGAGCTTGATACAGGAAAAGAACTATTCTCATGACCTATTTAATTTTTTAATGAGGTTGTAACAGTAAAAGAACTTTCCTCAAAGGCACTTGTTTCATTTTTTAACGAGGTTGACACAAGAAAAAATAACTATCCTCATAGGCACTTGTTTCATTTTTTAACGAGGTTGACACAAGAAAAAAGAACTATCCTCATAACTTTGTTTAATTTTTAACGAGGTTGACACAGAAAAAGAATCATCCTCATGGGAACCTGTTTCATTTATCGAGGTTGACACAGGAAAAGAACTATCCTCAAAACTCTGTTTCATTTTTTAATGAGGTTGACACAGAAAAAGAACCATCCTCATTGTGCAGTTAGAGTAGTGAGTGTGCTCTGGAAAAGACGTAGTCTAACGGAGTCATCATTTAAGGAGTTTGATGAGCACCATAAATGATAAGTTATAACATGCGTTGATGGGTCTTCTCCAGGGTTTTCATTGAATTTTGAAATTTCAGTGGGTAATTTCTGTGAAATCACCGGCCACCAAGGAGAATAACTGATAGGACCAGCTTGATATTGTACTGAAGATTTAAATAAAGGATCAAGTTGTTCAGTACTCATAAGCGAGGAACCAGATAGGATTCCAGATGATGACATGGGTGAAATCAATGGAAAAAACATCGAACATGAAGCAACAACAGATGTTGTCACAGCTGAAATAGATGGTTCAGTTTGGGATGTTATCTCAGCCATGGTCAAATGACCCAGTGTATACCCTATAGAATCTACAGGAACTGAAAGTGAAACAGGATCAACAAAAGCAGAGGAAGGTGATTGAGGAAAAGACTCGTACAGGTAAATATCCTACCGAAAATGAGTTGGAGTTAAAGGTGTCTCGTCTTGTGATATTTCTTCAATCAAAATCAAACCAGGTGGAAGAAATTTGCCATCAGGCCCGAAGTATATTTCAGGTGGTTGACTGCACGATATGGGAGGCTCAATGGCTACAATAGATTATGGAGTGACCAATTCAGAAACAAATTTTGGTTGTTAAACTTCAGGATCAAGATTTTCTCCACTTAGGGAATATAGCAACAAAAATATAAGGGGGTGATAGACCCTATTTCATTGGTCCTGGGGATGATGTCCAGTTTGACCAATAATATTTGCCCCCTAAAGCACAATGGGATCCAGATCAACTTCCAGTTGAACAATGTTGGGTTTGGGAGGTATGGTCTCATAGATTGGATGGATCGTGACCACGGGTAGCTGTGAGGACTGTGTCTCGACAACAATAGACAAACCAGGATTTGTAGAAACAACTTGTGCCAACTCTGGTATATGAGAAGATGATGCTTCACTAGAGGTACTAATGGTACTGGTTTCGGTAGAGCGATGTCTACGTGAATGACAGGGAATAGGAGTTTGTTCTTCCACGATTAATGATTTATTTTAACAAAAAACAAAAAACAAAAAGAGGGTAATGCTAGGAAAAGGGTTTACCAAGAAACTGTGGACTGTAGAATACCCTCTGGAGAACCAAGAAGTATGGGCAAGTAATCTCCCCAAATATTGTGTTCGGTGTATCACAATTTCAGGGCGGCCGACTCGGTTCACTATGGATGGATAGCACCTAAAAGTTGTCCTCCCAAATATACCCAAAGGTATGTGGAGGCCCAAGTCCGTATTAGCATTGTCTGATGTGAAACCGCACAGTGAGAGCACCCCTTTATACTTATCGTATTGTAACACCGCCCGATATACCTGAGAGTACGTGGACGAGCTACGATATACTTACGTACATGGAGTGAGGTATCACACTCGGAATGTATTGCAGACAATTTAACGAAAACTACTATGTTTTACAATTCCGGAACACATCTCTAGCCTAGACCTTCTAAATGTTATCTTTAAGGTTCCAATGCGTTGTTCAGTAAATTGAGATTTATTTTATGCTGATCTTGCTTAACAATTTTCCTTTCAGGTTCACCACGATGATGTATATAAAATTCCTAAAATGCAAGCTAAGAATGATAAACAAACTTTCACTTTCAACTTTTTCAATGAAGAACCTAGCTACTAAGGGAAGAGAGAAAATAGTTTGTGAGCAAACAAATCAATGAATCACAAGCTAAATGAAGATTTCCCAATGTTCCTTTTGCAAAACACACACAATTCTACATGCAAATGCAAGTTTTTCTTTTTAGTTTATTTAATGCTATGAATGCAGAAAATAAACTAGGTGCACTAGATCAATAATTCAAATGATTTTTACTTTCGAGAAATGAAGAATACAAACAATAATTTCTCTTTTGAAGGAAAAATGAGGATTTCAACAACAATTTCTCCTATAAAGGAAATGAAGATTTTACAACAATTTCCTATTTCTAAAGCAAATGATTCTTAATGCAATCATGAAAAATACTTTGAAATCAACTTGTCAATGATAAAGAAAATTTTTTCTAAACAAACATTGAACAAATTTTCAGCCAAAGGAGGAAGAAGTATATAGAGTCACTGGTCAATTGAGCATCAAAATTTTTCAGAACATAGCAAAGAAACAAAATCAAGGTTATAAACAACCAAGGAACAATAAGCTACTGTGAGTCACCAAGGGCCTAGGAAAGGAGATAGTGCTCTACAACGCAAGCATGAGACATGGTTTCACAAAGCACCGTGTCCGGCCCACATGCCATGGCGTAAAAGACAAGGAAAAATGCTACTGTTTTGCTCACTATATTTGCAAATAAAGCTCTAAAAAAAGTATAATATTTATGTGTAACAGCTACTGGGTGGAATTACAAATCAAATCAAAGACTAAAACACCTAGAACTAAGAGAAATTATCCCTAGTGGAGTCGCCAGTTTGTTGGGCCAGAATTGTAATCTACGGATAAATTACGCTTCCCTAGATAGGTGCTAGTCTAGAACAATAGGTGAAAGACTATACTACCATTTCTCCTAACTTAGAATAGATACACGGAGAGGATTGGAGGCTTACTTGTTCAGTCGCTTCCAAATGACTCCTTCTGTCACTTTTGTTGCAGCTTCAAATTCAAGTGGTTTGTGAGTTGAATGCTTCCTGCAAGAGATAACACTGAAACAACAGAAGATGCAATAATATGGATATCTATTCAAGATATTTAGCTAAATCAGTAAAGCATAAACTACATTCATCAACCAAGATCTTACAACATGGAAAATCAAAGTTAACATAGATGCATGTAGGGAAAAATAAGAAGTACTCTTTATTGATGATAGAAGGAGAGGTTACAACCTAGTGACTGATTTGAAGTGACCTTCCAGCAAAGTTCCCAAGTCTCATCACAGCATAAATCTCTCCAGTAGTAGCTTTACAAACCAAGCTCTCAATTGAAAATTCTCCAGCATTTCTCTACTCAAATTCTTCCTTTTCAAACACTTAGATCTGTGTTCAATTTATAGATGAACTGTAGGTTTTTTTGCAATCAATATCTTTCCAAAAATAGGCAAGACATGTTTCCATTCATGTAGATGTCAAATGGACACTTGGATCCAAAGCTTGACACATGTGAACTCTTCTAGAAGGCACTAGCCAAGTGGAGATTCCGGAACAATGAGAATTTCGCTCCCAATGTGACCAACACACCTGTGAATGTTGGGAAGTGCTTTGCAGAGAAGCCTTGCATGGGGCTACCTGCATATGCAACGCAATTAGGCCCATTAGAGCCTATGTTGGTGAGCTCTCATATGCTATATAATAAGCTTAAAACCATGGAAACCTTTTCTTGATGAAAGTCTTGCTTGATTTGTCTTGTTTCTTGTCTTAGGGCATGTAGCAACTGAAATGATAGAGAATGATAGACCCTTGATCATTGGTCCTGGAGATGATGTCCAGTTAACCAGGTCATTGGGAATGGTGCCCAAATTGACCTAGAAGAGGGCACATATTTTGATGTTAGCTCTAAGGGTGAACATAGTTGCAGCCTAGGTACTAGAGGAGGGATGCGCATTAAAACTTCACATGCTTCCTACTTATTAGATGAAGTGTGCGCACGATGAAATTTTGATGGTTGGACACACAACTTGGATGCAAAGCATGGTGGGCCCATCCACAAATATATGAACATGTTATGGGCCACCAGGTACAAGAAAGACATGGACACCATCTCAGACAATTTCATTACCGCAGTCTACCGCCACCTCTTCAATGAGGATCCTCCTTGCATGTCCAAAAGAGCCATGGAGATGGTGGTTAAGGTAGCTCATTAGTTCCCCATCGCAGAAGCTACCTTCATCAGAGTCTTCAGATCATTCAAAGCCCCTCACGTGTTTCCCGATTTCATCAGTAAAAAACCACTATTACAAGAGGTGTGCTACTAAATGACAAGCAGGTTATCTAAGACACTAAGCAAGGGCAAGAAGAAACCATGGCCGACCCTCCCGCTTACTATTGGTGCCTATACAGTCAAGGAATTCAAAGAGGTGGAGGCATACATAGAAGATATGAAGGGTTTCCACTTTGTGGACTTGGCTCGCAGATCTTATGACCCTGACAAGATAGTCCTTGCACACTGTAAACAGGAAAAATTCAATTGGACTTACCACCACACATAATCCCCTGTAGAAGAGCAAGTGAAGAACTGGTATAATGACAACAGGGCAGCAGAACCCGAAGGACAAGACAAATTGGATGTAGATCAAGAGGATCAACACTAGGGCAATCAACCTCTTCTAGAAAGAGCAGATGCTTTAAAACAAAAATACCCCTCATGAGGAGCATCAGTTTCTCAATCCAAAAGGCCCAAGAATAATACAAGCAACAATCCTCCCAAGGATAAACAGGAAGGAGGGGACAAAGGAACTAAGGCACAATTAGAGGATAATCAAAAGCAAAGAGATGAAGAAATCAGGAATTCCCAGGATGCCTTGGCTCAGCAGCAAGAAGAAGAAAAACAAAAGAAACAGGCCGAAAAACAATAGAAGAAATGACAGAAAGAATAATGAAAAAAGAAGCAAGCAGAAGAGGCTCGCAAAAAGAAGGAAGAGGAAGAACGAAAGAAAAGGGAGGTCGAGCACAAGATGAAACAAGAACATGAAAAGGAATAAGTGGAGAAGAAGAGAAAGGAAGTATAAGCTTAGAAGCTACAGTTAGATATGGTAGGGGGAAGTGGGTCGCAACCTTTGGGAAGCAGGAAGCAAACAAACCTGCCACACATTGACGTGCCCCCGACAGCTCCCATGATAGGGGGACACCTCCCACTCTCAAAACTCGGCATCTCGGAGGAACATGAGGATGATGTACTAGATCTGATAAGGCTATCTTATGACTAGTACACTCATAAAATCAGGCAGGAAAGGAGGAAATGCCTTGCACAGAATCCAGCCAAGCCTCTCACAGTGACCATAGAAAAGGACATAGTCCTAGACACCACTACTAACCATATAATGATAGCATCAATCAGAACTACCTTTGCAACTGCCAAAGAAGAGAATGTCAGCAGGATTAGTAGAGAGATCTTGTTTCTGCAGAGCATAATCCAGGCATCATAGCAAAGGGAAACTCAAGTAGAGGCAGAAAAGAAAGATCTAGAAACTGAAAATCAAAGGCTCCAACTGACAATCACTCAGGCCAATGGACTACAGACCACCTTTCAGGAAGATTTTGATACCTTAGATAGTACCATGAATCAGGTATATGAGGAGATGTTAACCATAAAACATACAATCGCTCATTTGCTAGGGGCTCAGGCATAAACTAGGAAAAGAGTTGCACAACTAGAGGAGGCCTCCACAGCACTGGACAATATACTTTAATGGCCCAAACGGTACCTATAGGATCCTGACACGTTGCCAAGGAAGGACTAGATTCGCACTCAGAGCGATAAGGTATAGATATGGATGAAGCTACAATCCAGGGGCAACATCGTAAAAGATGTAGAGAGGGTGATGTCTACCTATAAGCACGTTATTAGTGGCATAGATTCAATGGAAGAATTGTACCACATCCCTTCCTTAAGGACACTGGCCACACAGAAGACGAGGGAAGATGTGACACAAAACATCCAAGCATTCTTGGAACCCATCAGACAAGCAGTCGCTTCACAAGACCTCCCAACCTCTAAGGAGAACATCGACCAGTATATCGTCGCCCCAGTCCGAATCTACACTAAGATGGCCTCTATGTCTAAAAAGATCAACGTGAAGAGGCACAATTTAGCTCCAGATGCTTTAGAGTTCTGTCATAGGCTGGGAGAGGACATGCCTCAAATTACTCTAGTAGTCGCTGACTACCTAGCCTGGCAGACCTATCTCAAAGAACACTAATAGGTAGAGACCCCACACCTCTCCATCACACAGTTGCTTCCCTAAAAAGACTGATTTTGCAGGAAGCAGGCACAGGCAGGTCTTCGGTCGAAAATGTTACCTGGTCGCAAGTCGCAACCTCAGGCAGGTCGTAAGTTGCACATCCTCCTAGGTCTCAGACCATTCGAATAGTTGGGAAGTTGAAAGGGCAGGGCAGCCCAAGGGTCATTTTTTATTCTATATGTACTCCCTCAGGAGATAATGAGGGGCCTTTTTTTGGACTTCACAGAGGAGAGATATAATCGTACAACATTGAATGCATCATTCTGGAAATGAATAGAAACTAATGTTTTTGATTCCACTATTGGATCTGATGGAAACTCATGTGTGTTAACATCGTGCACTTGCTATCATTTGTGACTGATTAATTTTAGTTTTTGTTCGTGCATCATTTATGTGTTTAAGCTCTTTTTATGTATTAATGGTATGTGGATATTTAGCATAGTACATGTTAATAACTTAGTTGTTGATATTGCCTTAATATTTTGGTAACGCGCTTAAGGAATTGAAGGGTGTTTTGACCATAGTGAACTGTTTCTCTTCTAGTCAAACAAGCCTCTGCATGAGCATGACCCTAATGATGTGTTTCTAACAATACTTATTTTGGTTGCATGCTTTAAATATCGCTTTGATATTCATAATGTTTCATTTTCAGGAGAACCCGTCGACCATTCATTTCGTATTGTTCAATTATCTGTGCATTCTCTTGTTCTCAAAATACACCTCCATCTGAGAAAGGCATATATCTCACCAATTCAATGGTATCCGGGCCTACACACCGGACATGATCCGTCTCACAAACGGTCTAGGGTCTAGTTGGGACTTTATACCAGGGAGATCCCCTTACTGTTGGCAAGGCATTTTTCCCCGTCAACAAAATGTAACATCATGGTGTAGAGTTCATGAAAATTATGATTGTATTGTTGCATTCAATAATTTTGTAATCATATAGTTATTATATATTATAAATAATAATATATATAAATATTTGTCTAAAAAAATAAAATTTTTGTTAGACATGAAGTGGTGTTCTTAAACATCATACTTATTGCTAACAAAATGTGATACTTGTTAACTCTAAACTATTATCATATATTGTCAGTGATAAAGTAAGACAATCCTGATATTTTGATCGTTGAGCAGTTCCAGAGCTATATGAGTCTAATGTATTTTATTTTAACTATATATTATTTTAGTTTAACTATATTTTTGATAACTCCTCATGATTTTGTGACATATGGGGAAGAGTGGGCACCTAGATCATTATTATCCGGATGGAGCAAGTGCATTCGAGATTTATGGTGCTGATGAATTCCCATTTTTCAGCGAAGTAGGCTAGTTTTCCATCATTAAGCTGTTCACCGGGCATAAAATGAAACTCTCTTATGATTTCATTGATGATTTTGATGGTAACAACGCTAAGGTTGAGGGGCTATATTTTCGTGTAACAGAGGAAATCATTGCAAAAGAAATGAACATACCAGGTGAGGGAGAGAGGTGGTTCAAAAGGAAGCCAGTACAGGGGGTAAACCTTAATTTTTTTCTAAAAGACAATTGTCATGACCCTTGATGGAGCGTTGAGGCCCAATATAACATTTTAAAACTAGAGTGGGATAAACCAATGCGACAAATTCAACTTTATCTGACATGTGATGGCTGTTTCTCTAAGGTCTTTTTGTATCACATGATATTTCTGGCACACATGGTTGGGTTCAATAAGATGAAAATCCCTTCTTTCCTGCATCAAAGCTTAATAAAAATGGTTTCCTGTGCAAGAAAAAGGAGTATTTTATATCCCTTTGATTTATACCACCATGGCCTCATTCAAATCCTGTACCTGCATGCATTAAAGAAGCAAGCACAACAGTCGAGGAATAGGGTAATGTGATAGCCACTTCCTAGAAAACATAAGAAGGAAAGGGCTCTAGCTACAGAGGCTGAGAGTAGTCATCAAGATGCTACAAAAATATATAGACAACCCTAATAGGAGGAAAATACCTAGGCTAAATAAAAATAGGAGTAGAGGGCAGAAAATAGAAGTACAAGACAACAACAAAGATGAAACAATTGGATAGTTTGTAAATAATGGTGAAGATCTTGGAGAATTTCAACATGTAACATAATACTCTAGGAGGCCAAGAACAAGGCCTATAAACAAACTGAGGCTAGGGTTGAAAGATAAACCAAATCCCAGACTGAAGGATCCAATTTTAATTATTGATGAACAAGAAGAAGGGTCTTCTAGAGATGAGCATGGGCTTCCAGTAGAAACTAAAAGACAATCTCAAACAGTTCATAAAAAAGGTAAAAGAATGAGTAGGGAATGGCCAAAAAGAACCCCCTCAAAATACGTGTAGAGGTAGCACATCTTACTTAAATCTGGAACATGGGAAGCTTGAGTTTTGTAACCTTCATGGTTTTGGACAATTAAACTTTGTTCACTAGATTTTTGTAAACATAACACTGATTTCTATTTAATTATATTGTTATGGGTTATTATTAATGTTATGGATCTTGTATGTCTATATTATTATTCTTGTAATGGATCTATTATGTTATAAATTGAGATAATTATCTTAACTTTTACTTGACAATGCTTCAATATTTAAGGTATAGACAACAACTATTATAATTTTTTTTCATACAGCCTCCAGTTTGACCCAACAGAAATGTACAGTCATGGAGAATGATGACATATCAAAGATAATGATCCTATTTTAAATTTGATGTTACAGTTCTATTTTAAAACATAATTAAGTCTAAATCTTGAACTGATTATAATAATTGTGTTACCAATTTCACCCTACAGTTAGAAAAATAACACAATAGAAATTAGAGGCTATCTCTGACCTATTACCTTATAGATAGAAATAGAGCACAAGAGGAATTAAAGGTTAACTATGACCTATTACCTTACAACTATAAACATAGCACAAGAGGAATTAGATTAAGGTTAACTATGACCTATTGAGGGAATTAGAGTGGCACATTGAAAGCGAGGATTAAAGAGCTAGAATTGATTAGACTTCCTTAAATCTAAAGCAAGATTTGAAGAGCCATGAGAGAGGATTTATTAAAATGTTGCAACAAATTTCCAGCAAGCATTATATGTAACATAATTCTTACAAGGAGAGAAACTTATCATAGAAGTAGAAAGTTCGCAATAGCACTGCTTATATAGAGATATTCCACCCTTGGCCACCCTGCATGTCCTGCCCATGTTGGTTGATTACATGGTGTCTTTGTGGCACAAGGCCATTATCAGTAAGCCTAGTAACACCTATAGTTTATAGTTCTTGTGCATGTTTACAAACTTTTGTTTACTTGGATATCATGGCCCTTATTATCACTGAGAAAAAGTGAAACATCATTTGACATAGTCTTAGGGGTTTATTTGTCAAAGGTATGGCCATAAAGTTCATTTGTCATTAATTGGTAAAGAAAAAATTTTAATTTTTTCTTATTAGCCTATCCTAAGGTCCAAACCCACCCCCATTCCAGTATTTTCATGTCACATCAGTCATTATTTCCTGACATATTCCATTTCCCAAGCTTATAAATCCAAAAAGGTCATTTTAGCCAAGATTTCCTGTTTTTGTAGCAAATTGCACAGTAAAAATACAGTTTTTGCTATGAAACTGCTGATACTTTCGTAGAGAAACTGCCAGGAAATACACTAAGTACGCTACGAAAAGAGGTATTCCTGTCTATCTTTTCAAATCAGGTGCTAGGTGTCAGTTAATGATTAAAAGTGATAAAGTGGGTGTCATTCGAGTTAGTTAGGGTGAAGCCAAAGTACAATGATCATGTCTGAGGTCATCACTTATGTTTTTAGCATGTATGAGTCATGATGAAAGCATGAGTTTCCATCTAAAATTTAAAATATTTCCCAATTAAGTATTTTTCATTCCTCTCTTCATCTTTGCATGTTATTGAGCTCTGGAGAGCTATTTCACCAAGCTAAGCTAGTTGCTGGAATTTTCAAGCAATTGCAGGTGTCATTGATCAAGCGAGGCAGAGAAAGTATAAAAGCACCATGGCTGCAAAGAGGAAGACCAACAAAGGAGGCCATTATCTCAGATATGAGCCATCAAACATGAATTTACTAAATGAAGACCCAACTGCCTTAGAAGTTTTCAGAAGAACATGGTGTTTGCAGTTTTGCCAAATATTGCAAGGATGCCATGTGCAGGTTTCTAAGGATTTTTCCATCAGTTTCAATGGGACAACTTCAAAGGTGGGAATGTTGAACCTCACTATAATACCAGAGACTATTGCAACAACAACAGGAATTCCTAGAGGAGGATAAAAATGGTTCAAAGGTTTCAAGTTCACCATGCAGGAATGTAAGGAATTTATCAAGCTAGAGCATAGTGAGATTGATCTCACAAATGCCATCCCAAGGAGCTACATGAAAGACAACTTCTCAAAGTTTCTGCTAATCATTCAGAAATACTTCACTTGTGAAGGGAGGTACCACATGGTTTACTCATACCATTTTAGGCTTCTGCTACATTTTGTTGGTAAGAGGTCTCTTGATTTACCTTTTTACTTATACAGAAGCTTAGCCAAAATGTCAGAAAAAGTTCAAGCTAAATCTGAAGGAAATGAAACCTCACTTTTTCATCATGGTTTAATCAAGTTGCTGGTATTATAAAATTTAAAAATATTAGGCAGAGACTGGTCATCTTTTCTATTTGTCAGTGCTTTTGAAGTAGATGCCATCACTCCTAAAAGAAGTATTAAACCTAGAGGTATACCATCACCTTCAGTGGCAAAGAAAAGTGAGACTTTAGTGGCAGAGCAAAGTGAGCATTTAGTGGCAGAGCAAAATGAACCAGTAATCATGGAGACAGAGCCATTTCAGAAAGTTGCTACACCCGTTGTTACACCTGCGAAACAAAATCCAGCAGTGAGAAAACATGGCAGTAAGAGAGTTACAAGAAACCAAACAGTGGCTAAGGGCAATTTAGAAGGCATTCTGCATGCTATTGATATTGAGGAAACCCCCATAGTCCAAGATGAAGACATAGATGAGGGAGGAAAGAAGCTCAAGAAAGCCAAAACAACCAAGAAGTTAGAGTTTGAGGGTGAGGATGCAGGATTCATGTTTCAAGCTAGGAAACCCATGAAAAGACATGCTAGAAAAATATTGGAAAGCAGTAAAGAAGTTCAGAAGGTCACTGAAACTATCCAACCACCACTAAGCATCATTTACATTTCTTCACCTGCAAAAAAAGAATCAGTCATTAAGCAAAGGAAAGGAAAAGATAAAATCATTGAAAAAATAGAGATTGAGATTCTTAAGGAGCAGTTGAAGCTGGAAAATGAAGAAATAGCAGTCTTGAAGAAAGAGAAAAGGAAGCACAAATTTTAGAAAGTACAATTTGAGAAAATGAAAGAAATCTGGGAAGAGCAGGTTAATACTATGTCAAAGACCTTAGATAACACACAACAATTGATCAAATGGACTCAGCCATTGAGAGGAGAGGTGAATCATATTAGGAAGATGAACCTGCACTTGAAATCTAGGAACATAAAACTGAAGGACCAAGTCAAAGATCTCCAAGAGCAATTAGAATTGATCCATGAGGAACTGGAGAAGAAGGGCTTAAAGATGACTGTGGTTGAGGAGCCCATAGCTCAACTCATCATTAATGAAGAGGAAACACCTCAAGAGTATTAAGTTGAGTTTGATTATGTTTTAGAAGGCTTATGTCATGTTGAAGACCAATTTTCTGTAGCTAGAGGTCATTTTTTGGGACAATGTTAAAATCTAGAATTTATGCAATTTTTCACAGTTTCGTAGCGTTTCCTAGGCTTAAAGCCAGGAAAACGCTACGAAAATTTTTGTAGCAGCTTATTTTCTTCCAAAACCATTTTTTGCAACTTTCAATAAGGGAGAATGGTGGTGATGATGTGTCATGTCCTGGTTGACACCCTGGAACAACCAAAGAGAAAATTTTTAGGGTGTTAAAGCTATTTTTTGGACACTACGAAAGCTCGCTACGAAACTGTCATGTTTTCGTAGCGAGCTATTTTTGAAAGTTTTGAAGCATCCCAGTGGTAGTTTTGGATAGGTGGACACATCCAACAAGTGAAGGGACCTTACCATCAATCATTTAGGACTTGAAAATAGTGTTGTGGAGACATCTCATCAGCTAAAGCTTTCGTTGAAGATAAGGGTCATGCTTTCCTGAAAAATAGGGTTTGGTTCCATATGTTTAGGAGGGTATTTAATATGTCAAGTAGTGATGAACTATGTCATAGCCTATTCGAGCATTCGATTCTTAGTTGTAACTAGCAAGTAACTGTTTCAAAGATAAGGAAGAATGAAGTAATAAATATGAGATTGAGTCCTATTAGGAAATGTCATCTTTATGTTGTAGCTGTCATTTTCTTATTAAAATCCATGTTTTTTCTATTATGTGAGGTGTCATAGGAAGAGTTCGATGAATCTAGCCAAGAGGAAAATCATCCCTACTATAAGAATGTCTATTTAAAGGAAAATTATCGAAGTTGTAAAGGGTTGGAGATTTTTTTCACCATACTGCTACTTTATGTAATTTGACTTATATCAGTAATACATAGGAATTCTTCTTGACAGACTTGAGATTCTCATGGAGTTTTAATGTCTTTCTGATCTATATCTTTATGTGTACAATTGTAGTAGATTTCATCTTTATTACTCAGAATTCATATTTTTATGCTCTGACTTCCTTTATTGATGAAATGACCGTGTTGCCCTATGTTCTATGTGTGATTTGCCTTTGTTAAAAACTCTTATTTGGCTCAGCTTCCATGTCAAAAAACCTTGTCACTAAATCTACTGATTTGTTGACTCCATAAGCCCAATGGTAGCAAGCCTTCATTCTTTTCAACCTACATACACAAAAATCAAGTTACTTTTCAAATAGAGTTAGCCATCTAAGTGTTATCATTATCTAATATCGTAAACCCATTTGAGAGAGCCCTCTCAGACTGAAGAGGCTAAGCTTTAGTCAAAAGCTGGTTTGAAACAGTTACATAGAGTTGTCTAATCAGCAGACAATCAAGTACAATTTTGTGATAACAGCTCTTACAACCAATTTTGTATATTTTGTAACAAGCCTCACTACCAATATCTCAATCCATGGATATTTGGACATTACAATATGATCCATGACCCGTCTTCTAAGCTTGATTTCTTCTCAGGCAACATCGAGCTGGTCAAGTATTCACTCCTTGGCATGGTTTGTACAACATATTTTCATAATATAAAGTTGTGAATTTACATTGAATTAAAAAAAGTCGTTTGTATTTCTGATTTCCCATTAACTAGGGGTTATCTAAATTGGTTGTTTTCAATGGTTTTGGGCATTTATCTAGTTCTGTGCCAGAAGATCCATCTATGTGAAGTGCACAGTATACACCAACTGGCTTACATGGAATGCCATCCAAAAATTTGGGAAGGAAACCCTTGAGTTTCGCGATGAGGTTTTAATTGGAAAAAATGGGATGGAAAGAAATGTAAGAAAAACATATCTTAGAAAGCAACTAAGTCAAGCTAGGAAAGACATATTTATTCTAAACTTGGCCCGAGTGTGTTTTTCGAGGATACAAATATTGTAGGCACTGGAAAATCATTTTCCAACCCCTACAGGAAGTGTTGGAAAATCATTTTCCTACGCCTACAAGATTTGTATCATAAGTTATAAACCTGTTAAATGACATAGAGATTAATGTGTAATGAAAAACTCAAGGAAAGGAACTACAAACCAAGCCTATCCTTGCACTTCTAGACTACTTTAGGGGTTTGCTAAATTTTTTGAATCAATAGATTTATCATTTGTCTGGTTAATTTTGGATTTTTATGTCTTATTTTATTTCCATTGTATTGGGTTACTTCTTATTCTAAGGATTTAAAGTTTAAACTCTTAATTGAAGGTGAGATTTGTCATGACATTGTGAAAATTATATGATGGGCACATTATCAATTTTTTGGGTGCACTTACCCTTATGAAAGAGAAGGGCCTTGATTGAGATGCTCAGATTTAAACACTTAGTAAATTCAAATAAGCGTGGGCATCATGGTAGTGTAGGGAAAGGGATTCCAATTCAGCTGTTGGTAATGAGAGTAAGGACCTTGTAATGTGGGTGTGCACTAAATTTGAGAAGCAAAATGATGGGTTACAAGATATACTAGATTCTAGAGTAATGGTAGATTACTTCAGGGAAGAAATGGTTGCAGTCCTCAAAGTGGACTATTTAATTTTTCTCTTAATTTGAAAAGGAATCCCATTTGCCTTCTCTTTAAAGATTGTAATGTCTACAAATTTAGTGGTACATTAGCTTTATTTATTTGGATTCAATCAACTTAAACAAAGAAACATGAGATCTCATTACGCTCGGAAGACTATTTTTATAGCTCAATTCTGATCATGATGATTACAAGTGAGTTTTTGAGGAAAATCCCTAGTTTTTGGACAAGTGCAAGACTTGGTATCTCCTTGGTTCATGAATTTAATGCCACTATGTCACAAATTTAGTCTCACATTTCTTGTATTTATCTATTTTTTAAGACGCTGGGAATGTTTTGGGAAGTTAAATAAACTGTAATGGGTACGTACATATTTTATCATTTTATTATTTATGTGAAGGGTAGTTAAAATTTTAACAAGTAGATAGAATCAAATGATTTAGAACAAAAATATGTAATGGAAACCTTAGATTAACGTTTATACATGTGAATACTAAATAACTTTTATACATGTGAAATATTAAATATTATGGATATGTTACCTCTTTGTTTATACATGTGAATACTAAATAACTTTTATACATGTGAAATATTAAATATTATGGATATGTTACTACTGTTTTAATGGGTTTCTGTTAAATCAATTTCCTGGTTAAGAAGAAGAAAAAAATTAATAAAAGTTGTGTTACAATGAAGTAATATAAGAAACTTGAAATTGAGGCTTCCCAACTTCAAAGCACAAGTTGAGAACAAAATTTAGGATTAGTCCAAAATTTTGAAGGCATATATTAGAAGAAAAACAATATTAATAGAAATTTGTGTTGCAATGAAGTAATATAAAAACCTTGAAATTGAAGCTTCCAAACTTCAAAGCACGAGTTGAAGAAAAAAAATTGAAAAGCATATATTATACTCAAACTTATACCTAGTATTATGTTTACAGTCAATAATATATAATACTCTCTATTAATTAATGAAACATATCCCCTTTATGGTAGGCAAACTAGGACCAATTTTTAGCATCATCCTAACCATAAAGCATATCATAAGTAATGGTTCAACAAGTTAGAGGGCTTTTGGTTACCCTTGATCTAACTCCATTTATATAAAATGGTAAAAAAAAAATTTACAGACATGAATAAGTTTGAATCTTTTCATATGATTTTCTCTAGATACAACAAACTCCTGCAATATGCAGTAATTGGGCACCATGCCTTTCAATTCATAACTTTTAGCAAAATTAAATACAACAACATCCATAAAAATTTGTTATTTTTTTATAAATCTGTCAAACGTGTCAAATTCGAGTAATAAAATTTAAGGTAAAGGAAAGGGCCATACATGTAGACTTATGCCGACCTCTATGGGGGCGCCAAATTCTCTGGGGGTGTTGTGCAATTTTTTCTAATTCGCCGTTGAACATGCATCCGTATGTTGTGTTCTGATATGTTATGGAACATGAGCGTGGAACAAAGCGAGGGTTTGGAGAGTTGCATTGATGGCAGTAGGTGGCTCCGGGTCACGGGGTGGCAGACTAGAGCATGCGAGAGTGGTCATGGGGGAGAAGAGGGTTGTGGGAAAGCGGAGGGGAGGGGGATGGCGAAGCCAGATGACGTAAGGGAAATCAGGGTCCACCAGGAGGTCAGGGTTCGGTTACGGGTCGTCGAATGAAGGGGACTGAAGCTGTCCCATTAGCCGGATACAGCTCAATTTCGTCGAATGGAAGACAACTCCTCGTAAATATGGTATAAATATAAATATGAAGTACTTAGTGATGCTAAGTGATGTGAGTGTTGGCGAGAGTACCTTTGTGTTGCCTACTTTAAAAAATAAAATTGTGATAGTTAATAGTTAATTAAGATGATGCTATTTTTTTATATAATTTTATTTAAAATAAGTATGTTGAATTTAGCCTAGTTTTAGTATTGGATATAATAATGATTTGTCCAAGAGTGAGATGCTATCACCATTATTATACCAAATATTGTATAAAAGAACTATCATGTCAATTTTAACAAATAAACTAGGATGAATAAATATATAATTTTTATTTGAAAACTATCACTTTATAATACAAAAATGAATAAATATATAATTTATATTTGAAATTTATCACTTTATAATACAAAATTTGGTGTTAATTTCACATGTAATAGTTATGTGGATAAATTTTATATTGAATGTGATTATTTTAAGTTTATTGAAGTTTTTTTTTATTAGTCTAACCCAACTTTGAATCTCTTGCTTTACATATGACTTCATAGCAAGGCGATTGCCAATTGAGTATTATTATTTTTTCTTTTTTGTTAGTCTAACCCACCGGGATTTGAACTTTGAATCTCTTTCTTTACATATTACTTCATAACAAGGTGATCGCCAATTGAGCTACACCCTGTGGATGATCTCTATTAACTTTGGATTTATTTATTTATTTTATTTTATTTTTATGTAAATTGACCTAGTCAAAATGTTTACATAACATAACAAGACATTACAACATCTCTTCCATATATGGTTGAAGAGTGTCTCTAGGTGTAATAATTAAAAGAAAATTTTGTACCTCAATAAATTTGATTTTTTAAATTGTTTAATAGATATGGGATTTAGATTTGTTTAGGTTATTTAATTAATTTTAAAGAGGTCTATTTATTATTATTATTATTATAAGAGAGTGTGAAATACTCACTACTACAATAGGGACATTTTGCCATCTTTTCTACATTTCTTTGTACTCAAACTAGGAAAAATGATACACACAAGTCTTAATTTTATAATTCTTCTTTGTTTCCTTCTTACTTGTTTGTGACCCTATTTTTAATTGGTCTTACATAAATTTTGGTGTCATTTTGTCCATGATTGCAACCTAATTGGATTTAGTTAGCATATGAGTATCATCTTCATGGCATCCTTCAAGGATCCCATGAAAGTCACAAAAAAACATTTTATCCCCTTGCAACATCTTAGTAACATCCATATAGCATCTCATGTGTATCATTATAGTTCCAACAACATCCAACACACATTGTTTCAACATTCAACACCTCTTTAGAGTCCAAATAGTGTTTGAAGTAAGTTTACTTAGGAAGTTTATGTGGGTTACATATGTTAGTAGGCCATTAATTGTATGTTATGGATTAGGATATATTAGTGAATTATTTAGGTTAAGAAGGTTAGTTGAGTTAGTGGGGTAGGTTTTGTAGCTTAGATGGTGCAGCAAATGAGATTCACACTTAGCTACTCACATACATGTATCCACTAAGAGGTAGTATGTGGTTCACTCCTATTTTGTGTTCATATGTGACATACCCAATGATGATGCATCACCTTCCTAAATTCCCTTTCACCTTGGCCTAGATGTGAGACCTTTTTGGGATGTATAGTATTTAGGTAGGTTCATTGGATCCTTATTTGTCTTTTCCCTTTAACCTTTGGTTGTAAACTTGACTCACTTTCGCCTATGGGTTACATATTTACAGAAATCCCTAATCTCATGTATCCAATTGAGGGTCCAAACCCCTGAGATGGGTCCATGGTCATTTACGGTGACTTCTTATAGGTCCTTAGTTACCCAAACTCATTTAAAAATTTACCACCCCAAAATTTATCCTAAATAATAAATGGATTAGAAAGTAACTAAGAGATAATTATAATGGTTAATCACATAAGAAATAAAGCTCATTTTTAACAATAAAAACCAATTTCTAATGGCATGAAAATAAATGTAGGGTTAAATTATTTTTCATGCCAAACTATGTGAGGTTAACTCTCAATTTTGAAATTTTCATGAAAGTAGTTAACAATGGGAAATCAGTTATTTTTCATCTTCCTTTATTTACCCAAAACTTGTGAGGAAATTATACCATTTTCCCTATTTGAATGAACTATGAAAGAGAACCCTATCAAGAAATTCGATTTGGTGTATTTATTGATTGAACCTAACAAGAAAACCTTTGGTTTAATATTCCAAATTAGGAAAGACAAAAATATTGAACACCAATCTGAAATGTACAACAAATAATGATGCAAAACACATGAGTAAATCATAGATCCATTATATTATGTATTACCACAACAAAATATACAATTTGTTGAGGAACAAATCACTCAAACTAGGCAAAAGCCTCCAAAGCCCAAATACACTAGAATCCCAAATAATGCTGCTATAAAGAAATGCTGGAATACATGACAACACAGTTCCAGTGAGGATTACTGCTACAGGAAAATGGAAAAAATGGATCTACTGATATAATACTCAAAAGGAGCTGAAAATGGACAACTAGTCTCTCAAACACAATCCCAAGATAACCCGACAAGGGTTTCTTAAAAAACACAAGATGCAAAAAGTGTAGACTGCAACTCTGTGGCTGAATCATGCTGTATCTTTGAAGCTCTACTAGAATATGGCTGAAATAAAAAATATGTGACTATAATTTCTCCTCCCTAGATTTCCGGGTGAAAGGTTGCTCCTTTCACTAGTAAACTAGCTCATAAACAGGGTTTCTCAACCCTCCACTGCAACACCCTTCAAAATAACGCAGTTCCTCAAGGAGACTGTGCTGTGGCTGAAGGTGATTGCTTGGCCCAATGCTCGATGGTGGAAATGAAGCTCATAATAGCCCTCCTAGGTGGCCTCTCAAGTCCTCCAAGGTAGAGTATGGATTCCTGTCTGGAAATGCCCTTGTACTAAACAGTACAACAAACTCAACTAAACAATTGAAGCATACAAGAAGTCATAAGACTCAAACATAAACAATATTCTGAATGCCTCTCATGGCTGCCATCCCTTTCCTTATATCCTTGGTGAGCTTCCTCACCCTTGGCCCCACTCATTTATGATGCTACTTCCATGCAAAGACTCCTCCTCCAAAACTGTGTTGTCCCCACTAGCTCCACTCTCTCCTTTGGCAGTGTTGTTGATTTGGTCAATCTTGACCCAGTCTACATGCATTGCCCCCTTTCACATCCAAGGTGGCTAATTTTGACTATCTAAACTGGTCCACATCCATATTGAAGGTGGTTTATTCCTACTAAAGAGATTTAAGGGTCTTCCTATCCCACTTATTCATCTAGAATATGAATAGAAGCAACATATAATATTCCAACTAGCTAAAAGCTAATTGAGAATATTACAGTCCTCCCCTCCCAAATGTTGCTTGTCCTCAAGCAATAGTAAAGAAGGATGCTGCAAAATCTTCTCTCCTTCCCAAGTGGCATCCTCATCAGGTAGATTCCTCCATCGAATCAGATACTCTCTAATCACCCTGCTCCTTAGTTGCCTCTCCCGAGTATCCAAGATGGCCTCTGGTTGCAAAACCAGATGGCCCTCATCATCAATAGGTGGGAGATCAATGGTAGCAACCACATGTTGTCCAATGGCCTTCTTGAGGCATGAGACATGAAAAATGTTATGGATCTTACTTCCAATAGGAAGCTCCAACTCATATGCTACTTCTCCAACACGACGGATCGCCCTATATGGCCCATAGAACCGAGGTTTAAGCTTCTCAGCCCCCTTCTCCTTAAGTGTAGACTGTCTATATGGCTGAAGACGAAGATAGACCAAATCATCCACCTCAAACTGCCTTTCTATCTGACCACGGTCTGCATATAATTTATGTTGGTTTTGTGTTGTAGCAATGCTATCCTTGAGGGCCCGGAGTATATCCTGACTCTCCTGAATCCACTCCTTTGCTCTAGGAGCCTTGCTCCAAACATCACATCAGCAAATGATATAGCATCATACCCATAAAGAGCTCGAAATGGGGTCATGCCAATGGACATATGAAAGGTTGTGTTGTAGCAATACTCCCCCAAATGGAGCCAGCGCAGCCATGCTCTTTGCTGCCCCGAAACATAGTTTCGCAAGTAGCCTTCCAACCACTTGTTTACTATCTCTGTCTGTCCATCAGTTTGTGGGTGATAGCTAGTACTTGGTGTCAACTCAATACCCACAAACCGAAAAAGCTCCTGCCAAAAGCCACCCATGAAGCAGCTATCCCGATCACTGACTATGGTTTTTGGAAGACCATGGAGTCTAAATACATCTCTAAAGAAGAGCTCGGCTATCTGTGAAGCAGTATATCATGCAGAAATAGCAAAGAAATGTGAATACTTTGTTAGTCGATCAACAACTACAAAAATACAATCCCTACCCTGAACCGTAGATAGACCGGTGATGAAGTCGATGGAAATACTTTCCCACTTTCCATCCGGAATAGGGAGTGGCTGCAATAATCCTGCGGGATGGTTGTGCTCCCCTTTGTTCTGCTAGCAAACTACGCACTCCTTGATGTGTTGGAGCACATCCTCCTTGAGACCCTTCCATGAGAATCTCTCCCGAATAGCCCGGTTTGTCTTGATGAATCCTTGATGCCCAGCAAGTGGTGAATCATGTGATGCCTGCAAAATCTTCTTCTTGAGCTTAGAATCTCTAGCCAAGAAGACCCGATCTCGGTAATAGATGACCTCATCCATCACCCTATACCTGTCATCAATCACTTGTCCATCTAGGATCTCACATGCAAAGCGGTCTTTGGAATATTCCACTAGCAACTGAGCCTTCCAATTTGTATCCATGCTTATTAAGGACAGCGTTGTTGGCCTCCGAGATAGAGCATCTGCCACTACATTGCTCTTCCCCTTGACATATTCTATCTCAAAGTCATATGCTCGGATCTTACTCACCCATTTCTGTTGCCTCTCCTGAAGCTGCTTCTGCTCAAGAAAGAACCGAAGACTATTGTGATCAGTCTTTACTCGGAATCTATTATCCACCAAATATTGCCGGAACTTGGCTAAGGCATGCATAATAGCCAACATCTCCTTATCATGTATTGGATACAGTTTCTCATGTGGCAACAACTTCCGACTCTCAAAAGCTATGGGGTGTCCCCCTTGCATCAACACTGCTCCAATGCCCTCTCCCGAAGCATCACATTCCAACACAAAGGGTTGGGTAAAATCTGGTAGAACCAATACCGAGCAGCTACTCATCACCTCCTTGAGCTTATCAAAAGCTCTCTGCGTTGTGGTTGTCCAACTGAAAGCTCCCTTCTTAGTTAGATCTGTAAGTGGTGTTGCTTGTTGAGAGAACCCTTTAACAAACTTCCGATAATATGTACAGATGCCTACAAACCCCTGAAATTTTGTGACATTCTTTGGCTCGGGCCAATCTCTGATAACACGAATCTTCTGTTCATGAACTCTCACCCCATCTACTCCAATGATGTGGCCCAAATAGAGCATCTCTGTGAACCCAAACTCACACTTGGAGAGCTTAGCATAGAATTGTTGCTCTTCAAGAATGCGTAATACTGTCTCAATATGTTGTAGATGCTCCTCCCATGTGCGGCTGTAAATAAGAATGTCATCAAAGAAAACCAATACAAACTTCCTCAAGTGACCACGAAAAATGTGGTTCATGCAAGATTGGAAAGTTGCCGGAGCATTGGTTAGCCCAAAAGGCATCAACGAGAACTCAAAATGGCCATAGTGGCATCGGAATGTTGTCTTGGGGATGTCTTGATCCCTCACTCTGATTTGATGATATCCCGATCTCAAATCAATCTTGGAAAAATACTTGGATCCTCTTAGTTCATCCATCAATTCATCGATCCTGGGAATTGGGTACCTGTTCTTCATTGTCTTCTTGTTCAAGGCCCTATAATCAATGCACATCCTCAATGTGACATCCTTCTTCTTCACCAAAACCACTGAAGAGGCAAAAGGACTGGTGCTAGGTCGAATGTGTCCTAAGGCCAAAAGCTCCTGAATGGCCTTTTCAATCTCATCCCCATACGCTTTGGGATGCCTATAGGGTGTGGTGATCACTGCTTGGATCCCCTGCTCCAACTCAATAGTGCTCAACCCCTCGGTCAGGAGGTCTCCCAGGTGGAATATCTCCAAATACTGTAGAATATCGGTCCAAAATAGATTGTACATCCGAATGTACTAGAGTCTGGTGCATCCTTGCCCCCTGCTTCTGACATACGCAGTTCTACTGCCCACTCTATGTCCCCTCTGCGCAAATCAGCCTCCATCATGTGTGTTGAGGCAATCTGGGGTGGATAGGTGTGTATGCCTTTGATTTTCTGATGTTTACCACTCCCCTTCTCTGTCCATTCCATCTCTAACGTTTCCCAGTCTGTGATAACCTTCCCTAAGGTGATTAACCACTGGACACCCAATATCACTTGGTGTCTGGAATATGAACCACAAAGAAGTGGTCTATCAATGAGTAGGTCCCCATAGTGATGGTTAATGCCGGAACATATTTGGCACACTGCATGGTTCTAGCTCCTGGAACCAAAACCAAGAAGCCCTAAAAATATTCTATGTGAATTCCCCTCCTCTACACCAACTGAGTATCAATAAATTTATGGGTAGCTCCACTGTCTACCGATATCGATACTCTTTGTCCCAGAATAGTGCCTCTAACTCTTAATGTTAGTGTAATATTCCAAAACTGGAATTTTCTACAACAATAAGAATACCTTAAGTTATTCTAAAGTTGGAGAACAGTAAGTAATCAAATCATGTAGTGTTTTTTAGCACATATCCATCATAATAAAAATCACAGCAACAAACTATGCCTTTATACAATTCACCAAGTGGGGAAAAACAACTATTTTTGCCTCAAAAACGTTATTTTCTGAATATTGAGTTATAAAAGTGGAAAATAATGGTTTTTTCCCTTATAATAGACAATATAGGACATGCATGAAAAATATTTTCAGAAACAAATGCCTTTAGCCTAGTTAAACAGGCCTCTCATGCTCAAGACAACTAAAATCGACAAACCCCAAGATCGCAAAAATCCGGAGTTGTCGTATAAGAGATCACAATAGCCTAAATAGAGGTTAAATCGTAAAATAGAGAAGATATCAGATAATATTATTATAATACTCAATGAGGCATAAAAATAGAGATCTAATCTCTTTATACAAAATCCAAGAAAATCCGACAGGTGGTGGGTTTCTTGAGCCGTAAACATCATACAAGAGAAAGCGCCGCAAATCTATGGCTAATCACATTTCATGGCCGTATCTTTTCATAATAATGTCCGAAAATACAAATAAATGGCTGTATATGCTTCCTCTAGCTTTCCCAAAGAAAGGTTGATCCTCCTCTTGGGAAACTAGCTCCTCAAAATGGGGTTTTCACCCCTCCCACTGCACACCTTAAGAAATAATGTAGTTTTCTGAAGGGACTGCATTTTTTCTGAAGGTAAATGCTTGAACCAACACCAGGTAGTGGAAAATTCAGATCAGAAGTCTCCTCTTATATTTCTCAAGCAAGATCTCCAAGAAAGAGTAGGGAACCCCCACCCTAGAAAACCCTTGCACTAAGCAGTGCAAAAACTTAGCTAAATAGCCAAGTATGCAGGAATTCTAAGCAGACCACATAAAAATATAATCTCCAATATGTCCATATGCTTTCCATATCCTTCATTATATAATTGATGAGCTTCCTAACCAAGGGTCCCACCCACCATGAGGCTGCTTCCATGCAAAGGCTCCTCCACAAAAACGGCGTTGTCCATCAAAATGGTACAATGGACCTAGATAGCTTTGTTGACTTAGTCAACCTTGACTGATTCTTCATGCCCTGTTCCTTTTCACACTCAAGGTGCCTTTATTTTATCTAGCTGGATTGATCTCTATTCACATTGAGCTTGCTTTATTTAGAATCCACTCCTTTGATAATAAATCATGTTGACTTGGTCAAACCTGACCTTGTCCACATAGTTTAGACCTTGTTTACACATGTGGATGCTTGAATTGGTTATTTCATGATCCCCTTTCACATTAGGAAGGATTTTTATTCATACTTGAGAAAATTAGAAGCCTCCTTGCTCAATTATTCATGCATCTAGATTTCAAAAGAAAAATTAATATTCCTATTAGCTAAAGCTAAATTAGGAATATTACAGTCTCCCCCTCCCAAATGTTTCTTGTCCTCAAGAAACTACAAGGGTGTTGCAAAATCTCCCCTCTTCCTCTTGTGGCCTTCTCATCCCATAGTCTCCTCCATTGCTTCAAAATTTCTGCAAAAAATCCATCTCCCAATGGCTCCTCCCAAGTGCACAAGTTGGCCTTTGGTGAATAAACCCAATGGCTCTCATCATGAAAGAATGGAAGGTTGTTATGGAAACCTTCTTGCTGATCCATGGCCTTCTCAAGATAGAAGTGATGACAATCATGGGGAATTTTATCATCAATGGAGGCCTCCCTCCTCCATGCTATCATCGAAATAAAATGAATCACCTTCCAGCTTGGTAATTCATAGAAAAGCTCCTCCCAATTGCTCATGAGAGGTATGCCCCAAGTGCTCCAACCAAACATATGGTCCACATCATAAAGAAACAAGTGGTATGCAATGGTGGCCATATAGTTTCTCATTCTCCCCTTGGAACATGTAGTGCAGAAAAGGTAGGAACTCTCTTCCCCCAAAGACACACCCAACAAATGTGTCTCTCCTCTAACCATGTTCCCAACAAAGATAAGAACATCTTCAGCATGTGGGATCATAAGTAAGATCATGCTAGCTGCCATATACAATAAGGGAGAAGGAAAATGGTCCCTCATGTGCAACCAATGCAGATTTCCTCCTAACTGCCATAGAATATGATATGACAAGAGTTCTCCCCAACACTTGTTTGCTGCCCCATCCTTCTTGCATGCTTGGAGAAGGTGTATGATGGTTGGTGTTGATGAATCACACCATGAGGTGTACATCATCTCTCCAAGATATCCCAAAGAATGGCCAACATCACCATTGTTCATGGCCCAAAGTGGCTCATGAAGCTCATCAGAAAAAGTGCCCCCTCTTGGAGCCAAGACCTGCACATGAGTGTTAAGAAAATACAATTGTATAATAAATACATCATGAGATTCGGCAATACAATGTTTGTCATACACTTGTTTGAAATCAGCAAGGTAGCTCACGAATGAGCTCCCTCTCACACTCGATGAATAAGGAGGTGATAATGATAACTCTTCCCAAGAGCTATGTTCCTCCTCAACCAGCAAATGATTCATGCACTCACTCATATGAGAGTGCATCTCCTCCTTGAAATTTTCCCACATGAATCCATCTAAGCTAGTATGATATGTTCCAATGAAATTAGTGGGGTTTGAAAGCAAGACCTCATAGGTTGTTTCAAGTAGTTTATTCTTGAGTTTGGAATATTTAGTCAAGTAGATTTGATCATGAACATAAATGATCCCATCAACTACTTTATACTTCCAATCCTTTGCTTGCTCATCAAGAACCTTACACGTGAATAGGTCCTTAGAATATTCCTTCAAGAGTTAGGACTCCAAATAAGGGTCTAGGCTTCCCAATATTGACAGCGCTGTAGAAATATGAAATGATGCATTTTTCAAATGATGGCTCTCCTCCTTGACATGCTTGATGTCAAATTCACACGTTGGAGTATTCCCAACTTTATTTTGCTGCCTTTCTTGCAGTTGATCTTGCTCAAGACAAGATTGAATTTTAGGAAAGTCACCCTCCCCTTGAAAGGTTCTCTTTCTCAAAAACTTCCACAATTTTGCTTTTTTTTGTTATGTTCAGAAATATTCACTATATATTGGAGTATCCTTTGCTGCCCCAAAGCTATGGAGTAGCCTTTTGATACTATGCTCATATCAGCACAAATTTCTGAATCTATTCCCTCCAACGCAAATAGATGAATGGAAGAAAACAAGGTCAATTTCAGAAATTTGCTTAGCCTTCCATCAATGATTTTTAGCGCTATAGTGGCTCCTTCCAAGGTTCCCTCTTTAAGAAAATAGGTTTTTGCTGCATATAGTTGAGAGAACACTCTAGTCTCCCTCCAATCAGGAGGTCTTCCTGCTGAAATGCCTCCTTGAAGAGAGGCATCAAGGCATAGAGTAGGATGTGAATGTAGGTGGATAGATTTGCCCCTACCTTTGTTGCATGGGTCCTCTTGCCTTCTTTGTTCTTTAAAACTCTAAAATAGAGAAGGGTACATGCTCTTCATCTTGTGATGCCATTCCTCTTATTTTCCTTCTCCTATCTTCAAGATCTCATCATTTGAAAATGAAGGTACATGCTGCTCATGTGTTATGCCAAGAGCTCTATGTGTGAGACCTTTTGGAACTCCTTGCAAGAGTGCAAGGGTTTCTTTCTTTGGAGAAAGTGCTCCATCCTCTTCTTCATGAGGTGCTTGAGGTGCCCTTGCTATGACTGTGTTATCTTCTCCTGCCTCTCCTTTCTCTTCTTCACTAGTTGAAGTTGCCTTACCTTCAACAAGAGACCTTAGATCTTGGTCCTCTTCTGAAGAAGGAATCTTCATGTCTTCCTTTTGAGAAGAAAGCCCTTCATCTAAAGGAGATCTTGCCCTTGGAAAAGTATCAAACAAGCTCACCTCCTCTTCATTGGTTTTCAGAAACGGATTTGGATTTATAGACCCTCCCAACTCATGCAAAAGTTTTGTTTGATGTGGTTTGATAGTTGCAATAGAATATGTTTCACATGAAATATCATCAAACCTCTCTACTAATATTTTACTGAACTTTTCATAATTAGATGTATTTTCATTCTTTAAGGAAAATGATTCAAACAACCAACAAGCATAGGCCTTACTCTCAAAATGCAGCGCTGCTACTTTGATGGCTTCAAATTCTGAAACTTGATGTTGCTGCAAAAAGGTGTCAAGCTCCTTCACCCAAGCCCTTGCTGGACATAGAGGTGATCCATCAAAAGTGGATAGAAAGAATCTGCCCTCACTCTGTTTCTTGCTCCTTGTGCTCTTTTCCTTCATTTGGAAAAACCCTTGCAAATTCAAGTGATCTTTGAACTCCTCGGATTGATCTTCATATTCCTGCAAATAATCACCAAGAGTGTCTCTCTTTGGCATATCTCCTTTCTTCCTCTTCATGAAGAAATTGCTGATAGAACGTGGTAGATATGATGATATGGCTGAGTGATCACATCCAAAATATGAGGACTTAGAATATTCCTCCTGTATAGATATGTGTGAGGGATCTTCAAGTGTTTCCCTCCTCATTTCTTTGATGCCCTTGCCTTTGCCCTGTAGATTTGAAAAGAGAAGTTTTGAGAACCTCTTTTCTCCAGAAAAAAAGGGTTTGCTCTGATTTCTTCTGAAAATATCCTCCTCCCCATGAGAAGACTCCATGATTCTTGAAGCTTACATGCTGAGCCAAGATTGTTGCTCTGATACCACTGTAATATTCCAAAACTGGAATTTTATACAACAATAAGAACACCTTAAGGTATTTTAAAGTTGGAGAAAATAAATTAATCAACTCATGTAGTGTGTTTGAACACATAGCCATCATAATAACAATTACAACAATAAACTATGCCTTTATACAATTCACCAAGTGGGGAAAAGCAACTATTTTTTCCTCAAAAATGTTATTTTATGAATATTGAGTTACAACAGTGGAAAATAACAGTTTTTTCCCTTATAATAGACAATATAGGACATGCATGAAAAATATTTTCAGAAGAAAATTCCTTTAGCCTAGTTAAACAGACCTCCCATGCTCAAGACAACTAAAATTTGACAAAACCCCAAGACTGCAAAATGCCGAAGCTGCTGCATAAGAGAATACACAGTATAAATAGAGGTTAACTCAGAAAATAGAGAAATATATCTGATAATCTTATTTTAATACTCAATGAGGCATAAAAACAGAGATCTAATCTCTTTTATACAGATCCAAGAAGACCTGGCAAGGGTTTCTTGACAGAAAAGATATACAAGAGAAAGCAGCTGCAAATCTGTGGCTGAATCATGCTGTATGGATGTATCTCTACATAATAATGGCTGAACATACAAATAAATAGCTGTAGACTCCTTTTCTAGTTCTCCCAAAGAAAGGCTGACCCTTCTCTTGGGAAACTAGCTCCTCAAAATGGGACTTTCACCCCTTCCACTGCACACCTTAATAAATAACGCAGTTTTCTGAAGGGAATGCATTTTTTATGAAGGTAAGTGCTTGGACCAACACTAGGTAGTGGAAAATTTAGATCAAAAACCTCCTCTTATATTTCTTAGACAAGATCTCCAAGAAAGAGTAGGGAATCCCTGCCTGGGAAAACCCTTGCACTAAGCAGTGCAAAAACTTAGCTAAACAGCCAAGTATGCAGAAATTATAAGCATACCACATAAAAACATAATCTCCAATATTCCCATATGCTTGCCATCTCCTTCATTATATCATTGATGAGCTTCCTCACCAAGGGTCCCACCCACTATGAGGTTACTTCCATGCAAAGGCCCCCCCCCAAAAACTGCACTGTCCATCAAGATGGTGCAATGTATCTAGACAGATTTGTTGACTTGGTCAACCTTGACTGATTCTTCATGCCCTGCCCCTTTTTACACTCAAGGTGCCTTCATTTTATTTAGCTGGATTGATCTCTATTCATATTGAGCTGGCTTTATTTAGAATCCACTTCTTTGAGAATAAATCATGTTGAATTGGTGAAAATTGACCTCGTCCACATAGTTTAGACCTTGTTCACACATGTGGATGCTTGAATTGGTTGTTTCATGATCCCCTTTCACATTAGGAAGGATTTTTATTCATACTTGAGAAAATTAGGAGCCTCCTTGCTCAATTATTCATGCATCTAGATTTCAAAAGAAAAATTAATATTCCTATTAGCTGAAGCTAAATTAGGAATATTACAGTTAGATACTTGGGAAATCCTTGCAAAGCTGCAAGAGTCCTTCCCATGGGAGAAAATGCTCCCACCAAACCTCCTGTTGGTGGTGCACCTTATCCTGCTGCTACAATGTTGGTCTCCTTTTCCTCATCAGAAAATATCTCAATACAATGTGCCTTCCCTGCAACACATTGGTGGTTTTGTACCCATGTCTCTCGACAAGTGAAACAAAGTTTCTTTTTCCTTAGATCTCCCTGGGCATTATCATCAAGATATTTCTTCTCATGATCCTCCTTTGTTTGAGAGGAGAACTTCTACTAAAAAGGGGATTTTGCCTTGGGTAAAGCATGTTGTAGGTCTCTAGCCCTCTCCATAGCTTCTTGGAGCATAGTTGGTCTAGTGGATTTCACCAACCCATGCAATGGTTCAACCAACCCACCAATGAAAATGCACACTCTCTGGGTCATAGTGAGGTCAGACACCATGACTGAAAGATTTATAAACTCAGAGATATAAGTCTCTAGATCTCCTATTTTCTTGAGCTTGGTTAGCTCCAAAAAATGTGCTTCTGGATTCCTAGGATCAAATTTCTCCACCAACCTCTAGGTGAATTCTGCATAAGAAGTGAAACTAGCATGCCCAAGTGTAGATAGGCCATGAAACCACCATTCATGTGCTTCACCTTCTAGGTGCAGCGCTGCTATTTTGATAGCCTCCATTTCTGAAACTCTTTTGAGTTGGAAATAAGTATCCAAATTCTCTACCCAAGCCTTAGTTGTGCACTTGGGTGATCCGTCATAAGAGGGAAAAAATAAATTTCCCATAGTGCACCATAGATTTTGTTTCTGCATGTATTCTCTACTTTTATGGTGATTGGAGGATCTCCTACCATCCTTGATTCGATAGAACTCCTAAAAGTTGAAATGCTCCTTGAACCTCTGAGATTGAGATTCATATTCCACAAAATAGTCACCAAGGGTTTCTTCCCTCAATGGCCCTCCCACCTCACTTTCCTATGATGGGAATGTGGGCATGGTGGAGCATTGTGAAGAAGGTTGTACTACTGGTTGCTCACACCATGAATGTGAAGTGCCAGAGCTTTCTCGATGATGAAACCCTCTAGGGGATTCATTATACCTTTCTAATATCATATCCTTGGTATCTTTTGCAATGTTCTTCATGGTCTGAAGAATAAGTTTTGGGATCTCGTTCTCCTCCATTGCTATAGATGTATTGCCCCACAAGCTGAGCCAAGATTATGGCTCTGATACCACTATAATATTCCTAATTAGGAAATACAATGATATTGAACACCAAACTGAAATGTACAACAAATAATGATGAAAAACACATGAGTAAATCATAGATCCATTATATTATGTATTACAATAGAAAAATATACAATGTGCTGAGGAAAAAATCACTCAAACTAGGAAAACAAGCCTCCAAAGCCCAAATACACTAGAATCCCAAATGATGTTGCTATACAGAAATTCCAGAATACATGACAACACAGTCCCAGTGAGAGTTACTTCTACAGGAAAATGGAAACAAATGGATCTACTAATATAATACTCAAAAGGAGGTGAAAATGGAGAACTAGTCTCTCAAACACAATCCCAAGATAACTCGACAAGGGTTTCTTGAAAAACACAAGATGCAAAAAGTGCAGACTGTAACTCTATGGCTGAATCATGTTGTATCCCTGAAGCTCTACTGGAATATGGCTGAAATAACAAAGATGTGACTATAACTTCTCCTCCCTAAATTTACGGGTGAAAGGCTTCTCCTTTCACTAGGAAACTATCTTATAAACAGGGTTTCTCAACCCTCCACTGCAACGCCCTGCAAAATAACATAGTTCCTCAAGGAGAATTCACTGTGGCTGAAGGTGAATGCTTGGCCCAATTATGGATGGTGGAAATGAAGCTCGGAATAGCCCTCCTAGGTGGCCTCTCAAGTCCTCCAAGGTAGAGTATGGGATTCCCGCCTGGAAATTCCCTTGTACTAAACAATACAAAAAACTCAGCGAAATAGCTGAAGCATGCAAGAAGTCATAAGACTCAAACATAAAAAATATTCTGAATGCCTCTCATGTTTTCCATCCCTTTCCTTATATCCTTGGTGAGCTTCCTCACCCTTGGCCCCACTCATTTATGATGCTACTTCCTTGCAAATACTCCTTCTCCAAAACTGCGTTGTCCCCACCAGCTCCACTCTCTCCTTTGATAGCGTTGTTGATTTGGTCAATCTTGATCCAGTCTACATGAATTCCCCCCTTTCACACCCAAGGTTGATTTATTTTGACTATATAAAATGATCCACATCCATATTGGAGGTGGTTTATTCCTACTAAAGAGATTTAAGGGTCTCCCTACCCCACTTATTCATCTAGACTATGAATAGAAGCAACATATAATATTCCAACTAGCTAAAAGCTAATTGGCAATATTACATTTGGCCTTGGAGCCCTAGAAGGTTGTGGGTTGAGTTATTAGTTCCTGTAGCCCTAAAAAACTTGGGTAGAGACCGATCTGGTTGGTGTTAATGATGTCTAGTCGTGAGGTGGAATCACCAGTTCAATGTTGAGGTGGTTTGGCCTTTGGAAGCCCTGGTTTGTTTTGTCTTGTTTTATTCCATGAGATCCCACATTGATGCTTGAAATACAGCGTGAGGTTGATTAATTGAAAGAGAGATTTGGTTTCGCCCAATCTATGGTCGGGTGGTACATGGAAGTCCCCGACTTGGTTGGTATTTTCATATGTTAATATGAGACATTTCCTTATTATGATATATGAGGATATGTATTGATTATGTTGGAGGTATTATGGTTGAGTTTCTGTGGTTTATATTATGGTTATTTTCTGGTTATATGTTGGTTATATGATGTATATAATTTATGGCTCTTGTCATGAAATGTTTAGTTATTGAACGATTGATGAATGTATGGAATAATAAATGTTGTTTCAGTTATGTGGAGAGGGCATAAGGCCTTCTTGCTGATTCTTAGATGTATCTCATACTTTTATGATTAGATATGCATTCATGACCTATAGCTTACATGTTTTCCATATGTTTGATGAAATGTTTGGTATGTTCTAGTCAGTATGGATCAATTTTTTGACTTGAGTTTGTATGTTTAGCCTTTTCATTATGTCAATAATGATTCTAAGAAGCCTCAGGAAGTTCTAGCTAGTGGTCTGGACACTGACTTGGAATTGTGGATCAAATCTCAGGACATCACCCTCTGAACTAGAAATTCTGGATTATAATTGCATGGAAGCAATTTAATGCATGTGGTTGGATCCCTATAACTACACCCTTTCCTTTTTTTGCATGTGGATGGGAGTCTAAGTCAGTAAAAAGAGCCCTAGCTCAGGGTTTGGTAACCATTGGTGGTCCTCTAGCTCACGAGTGTCGTATAGCCCTGCGGGATGTTGTGAATTGTCAATTTGTAGTCATTTTGTAGGTCCCTCTTCCTTAATTGAAGTTTGGAGGTCAGGTCATGTAATAGTAATTATTTGTTTCATGTTTACCTTGGCAGGGTGTTGAAATTGGGTAAATGTGGGAGGGGGTGGTTACAAGAACCTTGTGAATAATTTAATGGCCTACTTGAATGAAAATTTTGAGAGAACCATTTTACGAAACTAGGTCAAAACCTTACCTACATTAAAAACCACTGATACATTTATATTGAAAGGAATAATTGATCAAAACAAATTAGATTGCATCGAAATCACCTGAACAAAATTATGGTGATCTACATGTGATCCACTAGTAAGATGATTTAATTAAATTTTTTCCTAAGGTTATATATTTTGGAAGTTGTATTTTTTTCTACTATGTTGCGTGTGTTTGTGTGTGTGTGTGTGTTCCACTAGTTATTCAAGATGCATGATATAAATTTTTTTTGTAACACCCCTATTGGTGTTAGCTTCTTATAGTGTACAATTTAATTGGTTTTGTAAATTGTAACAAAGAATATTGCACAAATTGAGTCATATTACACACACACATGCATTGATGTACATATTATAACTATCTACTAAAGTTAGTAATATAATATCATCATTCTTTATATGTAAACCACCATGAATATTCAATTGGAATGCTTCGTTTTAAAATATCTTGAATTATATGAAATAATTTAATATGGAAGTTTGTTTCCTTAGATATTATATTTATTATCATTAATCGATTACTTAAATTAATGAAAATAATTGAAACATGGTAATGAAATAAAAATAAAATAAGTACATCATCCACACAAATGAACAAAATTTGCATCCTAGGAAACTTCATATGAGATAAAATGTAGTTACAAGGTGAGGCTTATGCTCCTCTCTCCATTTTTCAATTTTGAAAATGCAAGTACAAAGAAAATGACACTAGCTATGGAGTTTTCTTTACAATATGTCTTGAATTGATACTATAGAATACTCCTCCGCCTCTATTAAATTCTCTCAAAACTCACTCCTAGTTGAGCTACTCAACCATGGAACAAGTATAAATGATAAAAGAATGGAAACCCCTCTCCTCCAAGTGGTCTAGTATTTTGTTATGAGCCTTATGTTTTAAAAATGAAAGAAAGTAATAATTATAGTCTCATTCAATGTAGAAGCCTCCTTTTACAATAAATACAATGTACAAGACAAGATTTGATGATCCCAATATTGGGTATCCTTCGAATATATATCAAAGAAAAATAGTACAATTAAAATAAAATGAGACCATGAGAGGTTCTATCCTACTTAAAAATATAATAATAAAAGTGTCATCACTCTTTATTTATGGATTAATAAGGGGCTTTAGGATTCACATGAGGATTATATATGGCTTAACGTGCCCCTCCCATTCAAAGAAGTGTTGTCCTCAACACTTCTCTAACTAAAGGTGTTTCAACATGAAGAAATCTTCTTCCCATGTCGCTTCTTCCTTTGATAGGTCCTTCCTTTTGGTGAGATAATCAATAATTTCGTTGGTGTTTTTGTAGTGTATTCGATGCATGGGCAGATGAAATACATTGTGTTTGGTAGGGGAGGCTGCTTTCCTACAAGCAAGTAACAGGTCAACTGGTTTGTTAGATTGTTAGTGGAAAAAAATAACATGTAGTAAACTAAGTAAAGAAAATAGCATGCTATAATAAATAAGAAACAAGAAACAAAATATACATATACAATAACAAGCTCAATCGAGTCAAACACACAAATAATCCAAACAAAGAACTCTTCCCCTTTTATTAGTTGTTGATGGTATAAGAGAATAGGATGCTAAATCACTTGCAATGAATCCTTAGAGCTATGGAGCTCTAATATTCAAGGCAAGGGGGTCTCTTCCCTTTAATATTCTTACAAGCCTCTCTCTCTCTCCTCGTCTGATGGTAGAATAATAGACACTTAGTGAACTTCTTCTCTTGGATTAAGGTGTTGGATGGCCAATAGCTGAATCCTTCCACTCCTTGATGCTTGGACAACACAATGCTGGTTTTATCTCAAGAAATTTGGCCATCATAACAATTTGTTTTCATGTTCCTATTCCGATGGCAGTATTTTGTAGGTAAATTTCAAATTTTTCCTCCCTCTCTTGGTACAAGATGGATGTTGACACAAGAGTGGGAGGCTGATTCCTTTGTGTGCTACACTAAGGCCACAAGGTGGCTCCAAGGCAGATGTACTTGGCTAGCTTGAGTGGGAACCTTCTTCTTCAAGTGTGCCAAGTGGTCCCAGATGGTGACTTTCCGCATACTCAGGACCACGCGGCTATTTGAGGGATAGTCATGATGATCTTCACTGCTATCAAAGAAAATTCTGTGCTGGTCACTTAGGGTCAGTGCTTTCTGTGTGCTATTTGATAAATTTTCTTACTTGACCTTAGGAAAAGTTAAAATTTTTAGATCTTGTAATGTCTTCCTTCCTTGTAAATCTTTATTTGTACCTTCTGCTTGACATTTCCTAATGTCCTTTTCTTGTATGATTTTCCAGTGATAATAGTTTCCCCTTAATGTATGAGGTCTAGGAAGAACTGTATAGTCGAAATACAATATAATTTATTTTTTGTATAATCTGTTTGAGAGAGGGAGAGAGTAACTTGTGTGAAACCTGAGGTTGGAGACCCCTTGCTGTGAGTAAAAGAGGTACCATTTTGTGTTGTAAACCTGCAAGAGACAAAATAAATACAATATTTCTATGAGGCGGGCATCTCCCATGCTCGTGATGCTTTGGCTAGTTAAAGCATATCTGACAGATAGAGGTTATGTCTGTGTCACTTGTGTGGTAGTGACCTATTGTTTGGTTGATGACAATGGTTGCTGATGCCCTCAGGAGCATTTTTTATTTGACAGTAAGTTTAATGTGGTGCCCACATGCATAATCTTTGTATGATATGTTTTTAGAGTAGATGCTCATTATATGCACGGGTTTATGACTGGGGACCTTCCCATGTAAGCATTGCTGAAAGAGATTCTTATGATGGCACGGGTCTTCGACAAAGTCTGACAGAGTGCAACGATTGTGAAGTACGATACCATATTGACATGAAAGCTTATGTTGTAGTTGAATGTCAGGAGGATCAACGACATCAATGGGCAATGATGACTCCAATTGTGCCATCCGAGAATGCCCCTATTGAGGTGAGGAGCCATCCAAGGTACTGTCTCCTTATTGGAAGATGGTTGTTGAAGTTGACAAGAAGGAAGCCTCAACCGACTGAGAGAAGTACTGATGCAAGGGACCAAGGTGTCTGATGTAGCAGGTAGGGTGTGATAGGTTAACGTAGACATGACAACGAGAAATGGATGTAATTGATGATGGAAGTTAAGTGGCCCAAGCTTAGAGCTTGTAAATGCAAGCGGTGATAGTTATAACAATTTATGGTGAGGAAATCCCTGGGGTCGGTAGAATGTCTAGGGTGGGTATGTGGTTGTTATGAGTCTCATGGTGGGGTTGGGTAAAGAATACAAAGATCTGACCAAGGGTAATTAGGGATTTTTTCCAGGTGAGAAATGTGGATGGATGGGTGGGAGTGTTCTCCTAAAAAATATTTGTACACTTTCCAAAAGAATATAGAATGGGTTTGGATGTACAATAACGAAGACGGGTGCCCCAATAAACATGAAAATGATCACTTACTTTTGGTGTGAGGAGGATGTTTTTGCTGAGGGTGTGGGCCACATTGGTTAGTCTCAGTGTGAGGGTGGTGAAGCGGATGAAAAGTGTCGCAGATGGGCTATGCTGATGGGGTTGCGGTAGGCCAAGTGAAAGACACAGTGGTGAGTATTCGATCTTCTTATGAGAATGGTAGTTTGGGAAAGGGGTTTTATCATGTTATGGGTAAAAAATGACTTGATGTATGATGGATGAATGAACATGAAGTGATTCCTAGACTTGGATGTTACGGTCATGGTGCCAGGTTTTTGATGTATGGTATACTTGAGTGATGGACACCATGGAGGGTGAGGCTCTACCGACCGACAAGAATGTTGGTCATGTGCAAGGTGAGGTGATGAAAAACATGGTCGGGTGACTAGAACCTATGTTTGATTCTTGTGGAGAAATGATGCCAAGATATGCAAAGCTTCTTTGGGGAGCCTATCATGCTGGGGATAGAATGATACCTTCTCTTGTACCTTCAGTGGCTGGGGTAACAAGTGATTTTTCATGCTCGTAATACCTGCAAACAATACCCCAAGTGAAAGCATCTCTTCTATTCAAACAAAGTGATAAGAGAGGGCGTACCTATCGTAACTGAAAAATGATTTTTTTGGAGGCGTGGATGTGTGAAGCCTAATTTGGACGTGATGAGGTGTTGATCACCGTGTCTCTTTTAGTTTGCAATTGGGCATTATGAGCTCCTGTTATGGTCTGCCAGCTAATGAGAAAAGGGTGATATATGGGTCAATATGGCTCATTTCAGTTCATTTGTGTTTGTTGAGATCTTTGAGGTCAAAGCTGAGCCCCTTCTGTCGAGCCTTTCTCAACATTGCAGTTGGCATGTGTACCTGAGATTCACACCGTCAGTGTCAGCTAGGGCCCTGAACATCCTGTAATTCAATTTAATCAGTTTTGTCTAGGGGGGGTTCATAGTTTCGATTCCTTGTTTGTAAGAAAATTTATTTTCCAGTTATGTAAATTTCATGGCTGCCGTTCTCGGAATCATTTGGGGGTGGTTGTTGTTGTTGGATACTAACCACTCCTTGGTCGGGGCAGGGCTCCTGCATTATAGCGGTTTGTTGTGTAGGTCCCCCTTGTCCAATATTACCTTAAATTTTTTCCAGTTTAGGGAGCTCGGGTCAGTAATGAGTGTAATGGCCGTACTAACCACATATATCACAAGAATGGTTTGTTCACAGACTGGCCCTCTTGTTTTTCCCTTGGGATTTTTTGTTTCGTTCCTGGTTTTGATTTTGGTTGGGGTTACCCCTAGCCTGAGATTGTGAGGGGTGTTGTTTGTTATTGCCCCCTGTCAAGAGTCTCCCTTTTTTTTTTTTCGTAGGATTTTTCCTTGCAGCGTTAGGAGTATTACTATGATTATCCTGGTCATAAGACTGGCGCGGATGAGCCTAAGAAGGTTTCACGAAGTTCATCGACGCGTTGTTTTGCGGTAGTGGATTTTGTGTGGGGGAAGGGGAATATTGGTTTCCTTTTCCCTCGTTGATGTATGGTTGATGGGGGGAATCTCTTCCATCAACTTTCCTAACTGAGTACTGGGTCCCCTGCGAGGGAGGGTACGATCCTCCCTGCTGATGGTGGTATGATGACACCCTATTTTTCATATTCTATAGAGGTGTAGAGTGACTTTGGTGGTAGGCAGGATGCGTGATGTTCTGGTTAGAATCATACAAGTAACCTGGGTACAGGATACTATCATCTATGTGACCTTGTGTCAATGACCCGATCAATCCGTTTGTATTATTCGACGTGCCTGGAAATTCTCTTTAAGTTTGCAAGCATGGGGCGTTAGGCAGGACATTGTAAATGTATCCTAACTGGGTGTATATAAGTTTGAGCTACTGGGCTTTGGAAATGGTGTCCTCCTTGGAGGTAGGTCCTTGGGTCACCACATATTTTGAGATCTCTTCTATGAGAGTTTTTAAAAATAAGTCCAGTAAGACTCTATCACAAAGTATTACTTTGCACAAACTATGACGTCGCTTCCATTCGTGGAGATGGTCTGAGATATGGATAGTTGTCATTTTCCTAAAATGGGTTAGAAAATCCATCCCCAAATCATGGTGGATGGGTAGCAAAAAATATGTGAGGAACGCAGTAGGGAGGGTGCTAAAGGTTCCATGCGAAGCAAAAGGATGCTCCGCATACCATTTCGTGACAGGTCCGGTTAGGGTGTATCAAAACAGTATCAGTAGAATAGTATAATCAATAATACTATTGGATGAACACCATAGGTGGAAAGTCATAATATGATTTCCAAGGTCTTCCGCTTCCTTCCCTTCGAATTTTGGAATGTTTGAGGGGAGCTTCGTGGGCATGGGGAGCCACTTAGGGTTTTGCGCAATGGGTTGGTTAATTTTCTTTGATAGCTCTAGGAGGTTTAATGATGCTAAAAAAGGTAATTTTGTATTGATTGCCATTGTTTATTGTGGAAACACAATAATATTAGTGTGATGATGTATGCGGGGTGTCTAGGGAATATTACCCTATGATGTACACTGTTGTGTGTTCTGGTGACTCCCCGAAGGGGTAGTGCTCCTCTGCCCTCTGGGGGTTGTGGGAGGAGTGGTGTGTGGTGACCATGTTGGGGTTTCCACGAGTATCATTTTGGGTGGCCCTTGGGGGTTTCCAAATAAATATGCCCCAATAAAGGATGATCCAATAATGGTGTCAGTGTGTCATCTTTGACACCTAAATGGAGAAATACCTGGCATTCCTCCCTCGAATGGGGGGAGGTCCAAAAAATGTCTAGATCGACGAGGTCCCATTGGGTCTGTTATGGTGTCGACTCGGTTAATTTTGGAAATATTTTTAGTTTTCTGAGAGGAGGGAGATTATTACTAAAGCAAATATGATCACATACATAAAACAAAGTGAAAAATAAAAGGTGATTTTTTCCTTTAGATTAATTCTATGTGATCAAGCAAGCAAAAAATATGGTTTTGGTTGTTTTGTGTATGATACTAAAAAAGCGTAAAAATACCTAATCGTCCTCACACTCTCAAATGTAACTGGGCCTTGCAAAGATATATTCTGATGGGTATTGGGGCTAACATCTCGAAAGAACTAGCGACGCCTTCCAACAATAGAAGAATCAACCAAGGTAAAGGTATGATCAGGATATAGTGCTACCTACACCATCACCTATAGGGAAGGATGCCTTATATTTGGCCACTAAAGTACCACCATCCCACGTGAGCATTCGAGTCTTGAGATTCTTAGTATTCCGCTACCAAAACCGAGCACTAGATGGGTCAGGTAGCCCCAAATATTACCGCATGCACTGGGCCTAAGATTAACCCCCTCTAAAACGGATCTCTATAGCGCTCAGGAATTATTTTCCATGGGTGGATAGACAGATTTTAAGCTCCCTAAACAATCAAGATCTATGTTTCAAAATGTAGAATGACCATGGTGGCTTATTGGATGCCTACCCCCAATGGTCCTAACCTGAACCATAATTTATTTTGTGGCCCCTTTGGGGAGAATTTAGCGAGTTAAATTAATGTTTAGTTTTAGAGAGTCTTAATTTTCTTAAGGTGTGCCTTGGTGAAGCAACCGTAAGAAGAGGACAAAGGTCCTGACACACTGGGTGCCTTTTGGTCCAGTGCTACCGATGCTTCGTATGTGCTTTGGATTGTACAATAAAAAATGTTATAAGATATGGATATGTGGTGATCCTTTACAATATTTCTCTAATTACACTATGTGTGATTGTTCCTTGCAGAAAATAAACAATGTGCGGATGATGGGCCGCTTACACTTTGCCTAGTTAGACTAGGTTTTGCACTATAGGGAGATGGAAAATTATCTTCAGAAAGCTTTCATATGCGTATTCAGGCTCATGGAGAGGTGCAAGGGTGGCAGAGATTACTTGCCTTCTTTTCGATATTTTGGTCTTGGTCCTGAAATCTAATGCAAAAAATTGAACTAAATTAATGCAAAAAATTTGAAAAAACCAAAACTAGCTAAATATGTGTGGATTTATGGGCCACTTACTTTCCACTAATTATCCTATGTATTTGATGTCTTTTACGAGTAGATAGTTTGTTCAGATGTCATTTGTGGATATGAGGCCATTTACTCACCCATAAAATTATGTGTGATTTGTGATGATAAAAAATTAAAATTAAAACAAACTATTTTCTAAGCTAACCTCCAACAAAAAGTGTCCTAACCAGTCATAAACACGAGAACACAGTGAGGGAAAATTTATTATGGGTTTCCAATCACCTTAAAACTACTAAAAATGAGAAAAATCAATGAAAAATGTGCTCATTGTCTTCCGCACGACCTATTTTCGCATAGGTGCATGGTTCGTGTGTTTGTCTAGGCTGAACGCGCGTGGATTTACAGTGTCCAAAAACTCCACCTTCTCTTAGCCAAATTCCTCACTGAGGGTGACTGAAAAGTGCTGAGGAGAAGTAGGAGTGATATTTGTAGCAAGTCTGGGAAGGAGAGAGGACCTGCAATCAAAATCCACTAGCTTAAAAGAAAGAAAGAAGTGGAGTTTCCGTTCCTATTGTATTGTATTCGACGCATGGGCGGACGAAATACATTGTGCTTGGTAGAGGAGGCTTCTTTCCTACAAGAAAGTAACATGTCAATTGGTTTTTTAGATTTTTAGTGGAACAAATTAACATGTATTAACTAAGTGATGAACATAGCATGCTACAATAGAGAAGAAACAAGAAACAAAATATACATATACAATAACAAGCTCAACCAAGTCAAACACACTAATAATCCAAATGGAGAACTCTTTCGCTTTTGTTAGTTTATGATGGTATAAGAAAATATGATGCTAAATCACTTGCAATGAATCCTTAGAGCTATGGAGCTCTAATATTCAAGGCAAGGGGGTCTCTTCCCTTTAATCTTCTTACAAGCCTCTCTCTCTCCTTGACGAATGGTAGAATAATAAACACTTGGTGAAAGTCTTCTCTTGGATTGAGGTGTTGGATGGCCAATAGCTAAATCCTTCCACTCCTTGATACTTGGAAAAAACAATGTTGATTTTCTCTCAAGCAATTTGGCCAGCATAACAATGTGTTCTCATGTTCCTCTTCCCATGGAAGTATTTTCTAGGAAAATTTCAAATTTTCCCTCCCTCTCTTGGTACAAGATGGATGTTGACACAAGAGTGGGAGGTTGATTCCTTTATGTGCTACACTAAGGCCTCAAGGTGGCTCTAAGGCGACTGTACTTGGCTTGATTGAGTGGGAATATTCTTCTTCAAGTGTGCCAAGTGGTCCCAGATGGCGACTTTCCACATACCCAGGACCGCACGACTATCTGAGGGATAGTCACGATGATCTTCGTTGCTATCAAATAAAAGGTCGGGCGGATTACTTAGGGTTAGTGCTTTCTATGTGCTATTTGATAAATTTTCCTGTTTAACCTTAGGAAAAGTTAAAAAAATTCAGATCCTATAATGTATTCCTTCCCTGTAAATCCTTATTTGTTTCTTATTCTTGACATTTCCTAATGTCTTTTTCTTGTATGATTTTCCAGTGATAACATGTGTCAAAATGTAACAACCCTGCAAAAGTTTAGCCCTCGAGGTACAAGGTTTGAAATTTTGGTCTGAACTGAGCTTAAAGGGACAAAATTTTGAACTCATCAAGATAGGCACCATCATTGATACATGCCATCACCTACCCTACTGTCATCAAAAGATCATTGTTGTAACAATATGCACTACGGACATTGTTGAGCAAGATCCTATGCCACCCTCAAGAAATCATCGATACGATGCAGGTGCATTACAACATTGTGGACACACTATGACGTAGACGCACTACAACATTGTAGACACACTACGATAGAGGCGCACTAGAAAATTGTGGACACAGTATGAGATAGACACACTACAACATTGTGGACACACTACGATTTGGGCATCGAGGGCATGGGTGCAACCGAAGTTGCACACAAACAAATTCTAACACTAGGGGCACCCACCTATTCAACGAATTGTAGCGCTCCGCACCATGAAGATTCCCAGATAATAATTCCATAGAAGGGGTACAGAGGAGGCCACACGTCGGTCCCTCACGCCCTCCACAAGCGTCGAACGAGTTCAAACATTGAATCTTGACCTATGAAAAGTGCTCCCATGTGGTCTTCGCCTAACATTAGCCTCTCATGTTGCCCTTCCATGCTTGTTGCATCCTATTGTTCGGTCACCTGTTGAGTCACGTGCCTAGTCACCTGCCATGTCCCCACTCTATCTGTCCAGTCAACCTCCATGTGGTCCAATCCCACATGTTGCCTTACGTTGACATGGCATCACTAGAGCTCTCCATCAACCTACTCGTTGGTATATCCAATAGCGACAGAGACATTTCATCTAACCAAGGAATATTTTAGGGGCTAATTTTCGTAGGTGAGAAAATATTCCATGATTTTTCCAAAAACAAGATTCATTAATTTCCATTTTTCTAAAAATGAATTTGCTCAAATTATATAGTATAAAATTATTTTACCTTAAAACTCACCAATATTATATATTGTCTAATATAAAATAATCAGAAATCTAAACATTTTTGAAAAACTATCATAAAACATTTTAAAATTTGGATATTAGAGACTAATAAGATTCGCAAAGGTTTCTAAACTTTAAGATAAAATTTCATCCTTAAAATTTTCCATGCATTCGATCACCGTGAGAATCTCGTGCTGATAAATTGCAAGTGCGATAATACCATTGATTGGTGCATAAAATGCTACGTGTCACCTACTCGTGTGGCTCGCATGCCTCCTCAAGTTTCAAATATTGATGCTCACACCACACTAAATGATGCCATGTGGCCTCCACCTCACGTCATTCAACTATGTTACCATGCCACATGTGATGCACCTTGTTTCCCATTCATCCATCAAGTCATACAACACATGTTCAGTCCACCTACCCAGTCAACTCCACCCATCATCCAACTACTCGTCACTAGACTTTCCATGTTTTCCTAAGTATTAGGCATGATTAGCTTTCCATGTGGTTGAGCGCACATATTTCTAACATAATTTTGACGTCTTTTGAATATTCCTGCCCAAATAAATATATGCGTGTGTTAGGTGTTGACTAATAAAAAATCATTTGAAGAGTCCATTTCTGGTAAGTTATGTTATTGGTGTCCATTACAACCCGTGCACTTGTAACCTCTAAGTTACCAAATTTGGTAAAATTCGAGCACAAACCTTGAAAAATATAGCTATGAATAAAATCTATCTAACAATCCTTCTTGTCAAGGGCTACACACTTCTAACTTTAAAAGAATTCGTTTCATTCTAATTCTTGACCTCACCTTGTAAGAAAAGCGTTCTCCTTTAAAATAAGTTCCTTATCATGGGTGTAAGAAATTTATAACCACATTGCATTAGAATTCTTAGATGCATTATTAAGATGAATTAACCTTATTATATGCTAAAATCATGTGCCTTAATCTTAGAAACGCTAAGTCTATCAGTTACTCTTGCATCGTCATTTTAGGCTCAAAGCTTGAAAGGCCCTACTGCCAACATGTCCCTCTTGTCCTATGACATGTGGAATCCTATCATTTGGATGAATTTAAGACCCTGAATCTATATCCTCTTTTCCTCATCAAATGGCCTCTTCATCCACAAAGAGTTTTGCAAAGGTGAAGGGAAATGTCATATCCCAAAATTGGGAGAGTAGCAATATTGAACACAATAATGGGAAATAACAGCAAATAACAATACATCAAGCATGATCCAAATATAGATCCATTTTATTAAGTGTATCAATAAAAAATAAGTACAATATCTTGGACAACAAATCCCTTAAGCTATGCAAGAGAAGCCTCCAACAATAAAAGGCACAAAAACATGAGATATAACTGCTACCCAAAATTTCCAAAGCCCATACAACACAGTTTTAGTGAACAACATTGTATCTGGAAAATATCAATGAATGGATCTAATAATTCAATGCTCAAAGAGTGTCGGAAATAGAGATCAAAGCTCTACAACAACTTTCCTAGATAGCCAAGGAAGGGTTTTCGGAAATACACAAGATACAAAATGGTGAACTGCAATCCTAGGGCCGAAGATTCACTACAACAGAATATTTGGGAAGATATGGCTGAAGCTGCTGTAGAAATATGTGGCTCTCATCCAATAAACTCTCTGGGTGAAAGGATGATCCCTCCTGATCAGGAGTTCATAAATTTTTCTCAAAATTAAAATTTATAGGATTGGGTTTAAACTAGGATGGTTGCGTAGATCTCATCTTCCTGATTACGGTGCCATGAACGGTTCAAAAAACTGATGTCATATGAGGGAGATATCGCGTTCTGATCGAAATGAAAAACAGGTAAATTTTCGACAGTTTGACCAGGTTTGACTGGGATGCACAGTCAACAAGGTGGAGGCACAGTCTGAAAAAAGGAATATTCCTTTCCACCGGGCCAATCGTGGTTTGACAAGTGTTAAATTTCTAGTTGAAAGTACAGTTTGGAGGAGCCAATCATAGGGTGCCATGTGGCTAGTACTGAGGCCACCACGTGTCCCTAAAATGGCGTTTTAAAATTTTGTTGAGGGTCCATAGGAATCGACCCCCTGATCTCGCTCCAGGCACGTGGAGTTTGCCAACCACTCTACGCTTTGGTTCTTAACCTCATAGGGCTGCGGGTTTAATTTAAGTTGTATTTTAATTATGGTTGGGGGTTGGGAACCGTCAGTGGTCCCAACCCGCTAGCGGTCCCCATCATATATATATCACATGCAACCATAAATTTTAACACAACCGCACGGTAAGCGCTAACCAATGGCCATCAACCCAAGGTTTAAACCATAACCACAGTCTCCAACTTTAGTCCCACTAACCGCCATAGTTACCCGCAGTTTGGGGGTGCGGATGTGGCCACCACCCAAACGCAACTTTTAATGCAACGGTCAACTCGGCGGTAAGTTTGGCAGGCATGCCTTAATTGGCAGAAATGCCTATTTTAACTCCTGTTAAGTGGAGTTCTCCACTTTTTGTGGATATTTCCTAGGTGAAACTGGGCAAAAGTGTAGGAGGCCCAATGTTCGACCATTCTAAGTGAATGAAGAGTCATTTTTGACTAATTGGAGAATTTTGGAGCCATTGGTGCAGAGAAAAAAACCATTAGAGAATTTTAACTACATGTAATAGAAACATTTTGAGTATAATGAAAGATGGACAAGCCATTGGGAGCTGGACCAACAGATGTAACCCAAGAGGAGTGAACTGCTTCATCATGCCTGTTGTGTAAATTTCATGTGGTGACTTATTTCTTTGTTTTACATTGCTGTTCAGTGTTATTTAAGCTTTTTTTATGCTTCTAATTCTCTAAAAATCATCTACAATTCATGGAAAAACACCTTAAACCTCATGAAAACTAATGAACTGATTATGCACATGTTTTTAAACTAAAAAGACACTTAGCACAGCAAAACTAATACAGTAATTTTAGATCAGTTTGGTATTAAAGCTAGAGTTTATTATTTGGTGTTGTTTAGTGCAACGAATTTTTTAACTATTTGCAAGTTTTAGATGATTGCAAGGCTCAAGCTCAAAAGAGGAGAAGGTAAATTGGTGGAAGCAGAAGGGTCTCAAAAAGAGCCAAAGCAAAGGAGAGAAAGATTGCCACAATCTCCACCACCTAGTTCACCTCTTAAAGAAGCAGAAGTTCCATTAAGCATGCCTCATGAGGATGGAGAAATCCATGAAGAAGTTGATCCAAAGGAGGAATAAAAAGTGTTCAGGAAAGCATTTCTTGAGAGGACTGATATGGTTAGAATCCTTTATCAAGAAAGGAATGAGAGACTGGAAGGAGAAGGATCTAAAATTCGCAAGGAAGGAAAAGGATCTTCAGGAGTTCACCATGATGAAGATAAGTCAAAGAAGGGAAATGGAGGAAATGGAGGCAATGGAGAGCCACCATATTCACCCTCATCATCATCATCATCCTCTACTTCTTCTTCAGTACATTAGCCACACAAGTCCAAGAACACTGGTAAAAATCCTTTTTTAAAGCTTGACGTTAAGTTCGAATTGCCAATGTTTAATGGTGAAGTAAATGCAAAAAATCTTGATAATTGGATTAGACAATTGGAGGTCTATTTGAGAATACAAAACCTTCAAGATTATGATACAAAAATTCAATTAGCTTCTTTGAGAATGGAAGGTGCAACACTTGTTTGGTGGGAATCCAAGACAAAGGAGGAAATCAAGAAACATGGTGAGATTATTCTATCATGGTCATATTTCGTTACTGTTATTAACCAACATTTTTATCCATTAGCTCCTATGCAGAAATCCATGATGAACTGGAAGAACTTTAGGCAATAAAAGGGACAAAATCTGTAAGAATACACCCAAGAATTTAGGAGAAGAGCTCTCTCATTAGGGGTGTATTTGCAGAGTCAAGATACTTTGCTAAAGTACATAGGAGGCTTACATAGCTACCTAAAACATAATATTCTCATGTTTAACCCCACCAGTCTAGATGAAGTTTGTGTTCATGCCACACATCTAGAAGCTAGAGGGAAGAGCATTTCTGAAGAGGGTAGAAAGAAACCTTTTAAGGGTAAATACAAGGAAAAGACCTCAAAAGTTAAAAACAAAAAGAATGCATCTGTTAAGAAAGAGGGAGAAAAAGTGGTTTGTAAACATTGTTCAAAATAAGGCCATGATGAACATCATTGTTGGAAATTATATCCTAAATTGAGGCCAAAGAAACCCAATAACAAAGGGAAACAAAAATCTGCTGCTATAGCTCAACATGATTTAGGATATGATTCAGGTGATGAATCTAAAATTATAGCCATGGGATTGAAGAACATGAAAGGAAAATAAATTGAAACTAAACCCAGTACCAGTACATCAAACTGTCACATAAACACTCCAAATGAAGAAGAAAGAATAGAAATGTTTCATGTGAGGGTCATATCCAAGCATACCAAGATTGACACATTGTTCGACAATGGGTCACAAGCAAACTTAATATCTGAATATTTGGTCAAGAAACTTAACCTTGATACCATACCACATCCAAAACCATATCCATTGGGTTGTATTTGTAAGGATGCAAATCTACAGGTTTCAACGAAATGCATATTGAGGTTTGCAATCACTGCAAGCTTTGTTGACACAATTGAATTAGATGTGGTTCTGCTTGACATAACTGGTATTGTATCAGGGAGTCCTTACTTGTATGAAAGGAAAGCGATCTTCTATGGACATGAGAACAATTATCATTTATTCAAATATGGCAAGGAGTTCATTGTTAGAGCACATCGCAAGAAGACAAACATTGCTATGGTAAATGATGGACAAGTAAAAAGGTTGGTAAATTCAAGTAAGAATTTTGTTCTTCTTATGATTAAGCCTAAAGCTGATATTAATCATGATCATTTTGAAGGATGTGATCCTAAGTTGAAATCATATTTATATGATGTGGTTAATGTACATCATGAGATGTTTCAGGAGCCAACATGATTGCCTCCAAAAATGGAAATTCAACATTAGATTCAGTTGTAGTAATATTTTCCTCTTCCAAACATCGGTATGTATTGCATGTCGATAATGGAGAATGCTGAAATAAAGAGGTAAATCAAAGAGATGTTGGATAAAGGAATCATAAGGCCAAGCACCTCGCCATGCAGTTCAACCATAGTCTTGATACCAAAGAAATATGGGACTTGGCGCATGTGTGTATATTTCCGAGCTTTGAACAAGATTACGGTAAAAAATCATTACCCACTCCCAAAAATAGATGATTTTCTTGATTAGCTAAAAGAAAAAAGTTTTTCACTAAGTTATATTTATGAAGTGGATATCATCAAGTAAGAATTGCAGAAAGTGATATATGGAAAACTGCATTCAAAACCAAACAAGGACTCTTTGAGTGGCTAGTTATGCCTTTTGGTTTATGTAATGCACCGATAAATTTCATGCGATTGATGGATAATTTTTTGTGACCATTCCTTGATGACTTTTTTATTGTGTACTCAGATGACGTTTTAATTTTTAGAAAAACAAGAGAATATCATGTCTTACATGTGAATAGAGTGCTTGATATTTTGAAGAAAGAGAAATTGTTTCTTTAGATGTCAAAATGTGATTTTGGAAAGACTTCTTTGTTATATTTGGGACATATTGTAGGAGGAGGAGAATTAAGGATTGATACTTCTAAAGTGGAGGCCATTGTGAATTATACCACACCCAAAATAGTTATCGAGGTAAGAAGTTTCATAGGTGCAGCTCAATATTGGAGAAAGTTTATTGCTAAATTTTCTTCCATCGCAACTCCTATGCATGCAGTGACAAGTGTGAAAGGCTTCCAATGGGTAGGCAAACAACAACAAGATTTCGAAGCTTTAAAAGACAAGATCAGTTCAGCTCTAGTCCTTTCCATTACCAAATTTGAGACAACCATTTGAGATACAAACTGATGCTAGTGATTATGCCATGGGCGCGGTACCTTTGCAGCATGTTAAGCCTATCGCCTTTCATTCAGAAACCTTTAATGGTGCTATGAATAATTATCCTATATATGAAAAAGAAATATATGTGTTGGTACAAAGTGTCAAGAAGTGGAAACACTACTTGATGGGTAAAGAGACTATTGTACACACTGATCACCAACCATTACAGTAGTTGCAGTCACAAAAAAAATTGCCAAAATGAAGACATTTTAGGTGGATGGGGTTTCTTCAACAATTTCACTTATTTATAAGGTACAAGAAAAGTATTTTAAATAAAGTTGCAGATATTCTTTCAAGACCATTCATTAGTGTATCTTATTTACTCAAAAATTATTATGTTGTACATGAGAGTTACATAGAACATTATGCACATGACATTGATTCTCAAGATGTGTATGCTAGTTTGAGTGAAGGGAATCAAGTTGAAGAAAAGTATTATCACATGCATAAAAAAAATTTGTTTCATTTGGGAAAGTTATGTATTCCCCAAGGAGAGAGGCTAAGTGTCATGAGAGAAGCTCATTCTTCTCTTATTGCTGAACACTTTGGGGTAAGAAAAACAATGACACATCTATAGAGGTATTGTTATTGGCCTCACATGATAGATAGTGTGTCACGTTTTATAAGAGGTTGTTCTATGTGTGCAACAAGTAAGCCTGGTAATAGGAAGTTTGGATTGTACACACCATTTCCAGTACCATGAAGGCCATGGGAGAGTGTCTCCATGGACTTTGTTGGAGGTCTACTTATGTCAAGAAAGAAACATGATTATCTTTATGTAGTTGTGGATAGATTCAGTAAAATGTGTATACTTATGCCATGTAAGAAAACCATTACTTCTGAACAAACTGCTGAACTTTATTTTCAAAATTTTTGGGTTCATTTTGGATTTCCCACTTCTATTGTTAGTGACAGGGATTCTAGGTTAATTGGGAAATTTTGGTCAAATCTATGGAGAATGATGGATACAAAGTTGAAAAAAAAGTATCACTTTTCATCCACAAACAGATGGACAAGCCGAAGTGGTGAAAAAAACAGTTGTGCATCTATTAAGAGGATATTATAGCAAACATCCTAAGTTGTGGGATGAACAACCGCATTACATTCAGCATGCTTACAACCAGGAAAAGTGCTCTTCAACACAAACCTCACCTTTTGAAGTATGCTTTGGGTATTTTCCAAAATCGCCATTAGACTTCATATTTGGGAAGGATGTTGCAATTGATGGCGATAGTGACATTGATAAGGCTCGAAATTTCATTGAGAAAATACATATTATACATCAAAAAGTTCAAGAAAAGCTTGAGAAAATTCAAATAAAATACAAAGAGAGGCATGAAAAACACCGGGTTGATCACAAGTTTCAAGAGGGAGATGAGGTATGGTTTCACATTAGCAAAGAAAGGATGCAAGGGGAAGTTAAAAAGCTCAGACCCATTTGCTATGGTCCTTTCAAGATCATAAAGAAAGTTGGTAATAATGCATTCCTAGTTGACTTGCCTTCTTATATGCAAATGTATTTAGTTGTTAATGTTGAAAACTTACGCTTGTATGAGCCACCTTTGATCGATGATCAAGGAAGTGATGTTCAACTACCTTCTATTGAAGATTTCTCACCAGAATTTCTGGATGAGCTCAAAGAAGATACAATCCTTGACAGGTGGACAAGAGCATCAAAGAGGGGAAGTGTTGACTACCTTCGAGTTGGGCTCAAAGGCACTAAGCCAAGGAAGGAAAAATGGATGGAGGTTGGAAAGGTGAAGGAGTTGTACCCTCATCTAATGAATAGGTAATCAAGTCTTTTGGGGTCCAAAAGATTCCCAATGGAGAGGAATGATCAGGAGTTCATAAACTTTGCTCAAAATTAAAAGTTACAAGATTGGGTTGAAACTAGGATGGTTGTGTATATCTATTCTTTATGATTCTGGCACCATGAACGGTTCGAAAAACCGATGTCGTATGAGGGAGATATCACGTTTTGATCGAAATGCCAAACAGGTAAATTTTTGACAGTTTGACCGAGTTTGACTAGGATGCACAGTCAGCAAGGTGGAGGTACAATAAAAAAAAAATGAATATTCCTTAGAATATTCCTTTCCATTGGGCCAATCATGGTTTGAAAAGTGTCAAATTTCTATTTGAAATTATGGTTTGGAGGAGCCAATCATAGGGTGCCACGTGGCCAGCCCTAAGGCTGCCACGTGTCCCTGAAATGGCATTGTAAAATTTTGTTGAGGGTCTGCAGGAATCGACCCCTTGATCTCCCTCCAGGCACGCAGACAAATTTTCCAACCGCTCTACGCTTTGGTTCTTAACCTCATAGGGCTGCAGGTTTTATTTAAGTTGTATTGTAATTATGGTTGGCAGTTGGGAACCGCCAACGGTCCTAACCCGCCAGCAGTCCCCATCATATATATCACATGCAACCATAAATGTTAACACAACCATGTGGTAAGCGCTAACCGATGGACATCAACCGAAGGTTTAAACTATAACTGCAGTCTCTGGCTTTCGTTCTGTAACCACCATAGTTACCCGTGGTTTGGGGGTGCGCATGTGGCCACCACCCAATCGCAACTTTTAATGCAGGGGTCAAGTCGGCGGTAAGTTTGGCGGGCGTGCCTTAATTTGTGGAAATGCCTATTTTAACTCCAGTTAAGTGGAGTTCTCCACTTTTAGTGGAGCTTTCCTAGGTGAAACTGGGAAAAAGTGTAGGAGGCCCAATTTTTGACCATTCTGAGTGAATGAAGAGTCATTTTTGACTATTTGGAGCATTTTAGAGCCGTTGGTATAGAGAAAACAACCATTAGAGCATTTTAAATACATGTAATAGCAATATTTTGAGCATAATGAAATATGGACAAGCCATTGGGAGTTGGACCAGCAGATGTAGCCCAAGAGGGGTGAACTACTTCATCATGCCTATTGTGTAAATTTCATGTGGTGACTTATTTATCTATTTTACACTACTGTTTATTGTTATTTAAGCTTGTTTTATGCTTCTAATTCACTAAAAATCATCTACAAATCATGGAAGAACACCTTTAACCTCATGGAAACTAATGAACTGATTATGCACATGTTTTTAAACTGAAAAGACACTTAGCACAAAAAAACTAATACATTCATTTCAGATCACCTCCACTGAATATCTAACTCACCAAATGATGCACTGAAACCACCCCTGCAACTCCTCCCTAAAATAACGCAGTCTAAGACTGGAAATACGCTGTAGGGGATGGTAATGGCTTGGATTGGTGCAAAATGTAGCAATAATGCCCAAAGACCTTCCTTTCTAGCTTCCCAATGGAAGGAATGCTTCCTCCACTGAAAACTAGCTCAGAAATGGCCCTATCAAATCCTCCACTGCTGCAACCCAGCAACACAGCACAACCCCGATAGAAACTACACTATAGAAGAGAATTGTAGCTTGGTCTGATGCTGGAATGTGGAAATTCAGCTCAATGACCTCTCCTGAGTGGGCACTCGAAGTCCCCCAAGAATGAGGGTGGGGTTCCCGCTCGGGAACACCCTTGTGCTAAACAACACTGCAGTCTCCGCTAAATAGCTGAAAAGAGAAACAAGTCATAACAGACCGTAAAAAAATATTACTCAAAATATGCTTTCCATGGCTGCCATCCCCTTCCTTATATGATTTGTGAGCTTTCTCACCTTGGGCCCCACTTATTAAAACCACTACTTCCATGCAAGGAATCTCCCTCCAAAACTACATTGTCTCTCATTGAATGTCCACTCCCTACATACCAGCACTGTTGATTTGGTCAAAGTTGACCCATTCCACATGCTTCATCCCCTATTCACACATAAGGGTACTTTATCCAGCTACTTTGATGACCCCCATTCACATTAGGAGTGATTTTATTCCTAATAAGGATATTTATGGGTCTCCCTACCCTCTTATTCTTCTAACTAAGAAGAAAAAACATGATTTAATATTCCAACTAGCTGAAAGCTAATTGGAAATATTACAGTCCTCCCCTCACAAATGTTGCTTGTCCTCAAGCAACTGTAAAGGAGAGTGCTACAACTCTTCTCCTCCTTCCCTTGTGACACCTCCATGTGATAATCTCTCCTCATGAACCAAGTGTCCCCCAATCAATCCATCCATGAAATGCTCCTCCAAAGTGCTCATGAGATGAATCTCCCAAGTGCTCAAGTTAACCAAATGGCTCATCCCATAAGGAAAAAATAGTTCTAATGTAGCAATTAGGGGTTGCCCAATGTTCTCCCTGAAGCATGAAACATAAGAAATGTTGAGAATATCATTCCCCATGGGCACATCCAATCCATGTGTCATCCCTCCAATCATGCCCACAAAAATGACAATAACATCATCAACATATGGGATCATAATCAAGGTCACACTAACTGCCATATGTAATAACGGAGGAGGATCATAGTCCCACATGTGGAACCAGTGCAGTATGTCTCCTAACTACCTCAAAATATGATATGATAAGTGGTTCCCCAACCACTTCCTTTCTGCCCCAATCCTCTCACATGCTTGGTGAAGGTGTGTGATGTGTGGTGAAAATTGAGCACACTTTGAATAAGATATCATCTCCCCAAAATCTCCTAGGGAGTGGCCATCATCATCAATTCTTTTGGCCCCAAGTAGACCATGAAGTCTATAAGAAAAAGTGCCCCTTTTGGAGCAATGTACTATACATGAACGTCAAAGGAATACATGCACTTAGTTACTGAATAATTATGCACAAAAACACAATCCTTACCATGTGCTTTGATCAAGCTAGTGAAGTGGCTCATAGATGGGCCTCCTCTCATCCCCAATGAGAAAGGAAGTGGATGTGATAACTCTAACAAAGAGTTAGGTCCCTCCTCAACCTCCAAACAACCTGTGCATCTCCTGAAATGATGGTGCATCTCCTCTTTGAAGCCTTCCCAAGTCAGTCCCTCCATGATATTATGGTATGCTCCCATAAAATCAGTGTGGCTAGAGAGAAAGACCTCATATGCTGCATGCAGTATCTTCTCCTTGATCTTAAAGGCTCTATTCAAGAAGATCCTACTCTAAAAATAGATGACCCCATCTCTCACTGCATATCTCCCATCTGATGCCTAGCCATCAAGTATTCTGCATGAAAAGAGATGTTGGGAAACCAGCTTCAAAAATAGAAGAAAAGAGATATCAACGCCTTATAAATAAGCCACTTCGAGGGGGCAACCTCCATTACATTACATGAATGAACAATTCTTGGATGATACAAATGAAAAAACCTCCTTTCTATATATAGGAGTCCATGGGGCCACAATGTAATCCTAGCCGACCTAACAATAATAATTTAAGGGCACAATAATAACAATATGGGGATTACAGGGGTAAAAAAATAACAATAAGGGGGCTACACTAACATAATAAGGGACTGCACTAGTAATATAGAGACCTAACATGCCCCTCTCCTTCAAACAAGTGTTGTCCTCAATGCTTGATTATTTCTTGATGCTTCTGTATAAGATTATCATGCTCCCATGTGGAATCTTCTACATGAAATTTCTTCCACTTGTTGAGATACTCTAAAATTTATCATACTTGTTGAGTTCTTGTTTCTGTGACTTCTTCAGAAATTCTTTCGATGTGATGTTGATCTTCCTGTTGTTTCATTTCATTCTGCACCAAAGTTAGGTTATCCTTTAAGAGTTGGAGAACTTGTTGTTGATGGTCGATGTGATATTCCACTACTTTATCATCCATATTAGATTTTATTGTATCCTTCAAACCATCCAAATTAATCTCCATTTCTTCTTTTAAACCATCTATGTCATCTTCAGTTGCTCTTCGTAAGATCGAAATTTGTTGCACTTGGTACTGTAATTTTGATATCTCATACTGCAATTCTTCCTCTTCATGCATCATAGTATATATTTCTGAGGGGTTAATTGGTATGGAATTATTTTTTTGGAGGAATTATAGAGCACAATACTAATAAAAATTCTTCAATATGCCCTTGGAATCACTTCAAACTTCTTTTTCAAACAAATGTTATGCAATTTTAAAAAACAAATACACACATTTTTCTTGATTTTGAGGAGCTCGATATTGAAACTGAATTATATATGTGATTTCAAATCTTAAAATATTTGAAATTCATCCCTAAAGGAGCCCTCTAAATCTTCTTTTGAATGCCATAGGTCTAACCTGATTTGGATTCTTCAAGGCAAAGTTATGTCCAATCTCCCACATTGACCCAATTATGGACTGGTTCAGTAGAGTAAATTTGTATGACTTTCCATGTGTCACTATTTCCTCCTTTGGCTCTAAAATTGATAGATCTAACATTAAATACTGTGTACCTGTGGCCAATTTTAACGACATTCTAATCCGATGCTCAAAGAGAGAGTATGAATATTTTCCCACGATCACCTCTTTGAGATTAAATTCGGGAGCCTAAAAAATCCCTAACTTCCACAGCCCATATCTCCGAAAATATTGTGAACCAAGCTCTAAAATTTTGTGACTATGTTCCTTGAGATTTCAGCTTCGTGCTCTAAAAATTTCAGCTTATGAACCTTCTAAGAATCAAATTTATAGCGAAAATTATGCGATAACTTGTTTAGGTTAAATTTAGGAGCTTGCAAAATGACCTAACTTCTACAGATCATATCTCCAAAATATTGTGAGCCAAGCTCTGAAATTTTTCGACGTTGTTCCTCAGAATTTTGGCTTCGCACTCTAAAAATTTCAGCATCTAAACCTTCATAGAAAAAAAATTATAGCAACAATTCCAGGATGAATTGTTAGGAGCATCGAAACCCTAGAATCCAAAGCTCTGATACCAAATATTGGGAAAACAGCTCCAAAAATAGAAGAAAAGAGATATCAATGCCTTATAAATAAGCTACTTCGAGGGGGAAACCTCCAATACATTACATGAATGAGAAATTCTTGGATGATACAAATGAAAAATCCTCCTTTCTATATATAGGAGTCCATGGGGCCACAATGTAATCCTAGTGGGGCCACAATGTAATCCTAGCCGACCTAAAAATAATAATGTAAGGGCACAATAATAAAAATATGGGGGTTACAGGGGTACAAAAATAACAATAAGGGGGCTACACAAACATAATAAGGGACTACACTAGTAATATAGAGACCTAACAGGAGATCCTTGGAGTATTCCACCAACAACTGGGATCTCCAATAAGGATCTATAATCCATAATGACAGCGTTGTTGATATACCATGTAAAGCACTTATCATGTTGATGCCCTCTTCTTTGACATATCCCATGCCAAAGTCATACACCAGTATGCTGCTATCTTGCCTCTGTTGCTCCTCCTGTAGCTGCTCATGCTCAAGAGAAGGTTGAAGTTTTTGGAGGTTAGGCTTCCATGAGAAGCTATCACCCATCCAAAAAATTCTGAGTTTGGCCAACGTATGAATGAGTGGGCACCAACCTATACCATATGTGGAAGATTCCTCCCTATGTGGAAGTATCTTCTGATTCCCCAAAGCCATGGAGTGGTCTCCTTGCACCATGATGGTTCCATCATCCATCCTTGAAACATGTTAGAAAATTAAATATTACAGAGCAATGCAACATATAAAATATGCGGAAAACACAAGCACACAAAACACATAAAACCAGAGAGACACAGATATAGGTGGTTCACCCAGTTTGGGCTACGTCCACCCCGAACAACCATTCCTTCCTTTCTATTATCTAGCAAAATTAAGAGACACAACCTACAACAGATCCATTGTAATACCCTTTGTTCTCTCTCACAGTCTCCCTATCTGTTTCTCGCTCTGAGAATACATATAAAATACATAGCCGCAATAAAATAACCTCATACAAAGTGAGGGGTTGCCTTCTAGGGCAACAAACCCTAAACTAAACATAAGTTCTACCGTCAGATCATCCGCCTAATGGATGGCCCAGATTGACTAGAAATTACTATTCTTTTACAAGGCAATTTTACATCTGTTTTTAGCTTCAGGGGTGCTGCCCCCGGAACCCCCCGCCAGGGTGGGGCTCCATAAAGTCGCAGCCGCCCCCCCTGGAGCCCCCAGGTAGCTTTTAATTATGGGCGACATTGCCACCCCCATTAAAGTATAGGGGTCCAACGCTGTGATACAAAATAAACAAGATAATTAGGCTCCACACCCAACAATCTCCCACTTGGAGACTGATTGTAGCAACTCCACCGTTGCTTCATTTGCTATAAAATGACTCCTCCTTGGACCTGGCTATTTCTCATCTTCATTGTCATCCTTGAAGACCAATTGAAACTGAGCATATTCTCAGTTTCTCCCTGGTTACAACTTTTTTTAGCATATCTGCAGGATTCTGGCTAGTGTGTATCTTTTCCAGCTTCAACTGTCCATCTTCCAATACTGACTGTATGAAATGGTACTTGAGTTGTATGTGTTTAGTTTTGGAATGAAATGCTGAGTTATTTGCAACATGAATGGAACTTTGGCTATCACTGTATAATGTGCCCATATCATGCTTCTTACCCAATTCATCCATAAACCTTTGTAACTAAATCATTTCCTTACTAGCCTATGCAGCAGCAACATATTCTGCTTCTGTTGTTGAAAGTGAAACAACACTTTGGATTTTTGAAACCCAAATAACAGTTGTTCCACCTACAGTAAATACATATCCTGTAGTGCTCCTCCTGTTATCTCTGTCACCTGCCATATAATCATCAACATATCCCTGTAGATCAATGTTTGAACCACACAATCATAATTCTTGATTTGTGGTACCTCTCAAATATCTGAGAATCCATTTCATTGCCATCCAATGTTCTTTCCTTGGATTGTTCATGTACCTGCTTACAACTCCCACTGCATATGAAATATCAGGCCTTGTGCAAACCATTGCATACATTAAGCTTCCAACTGTTGATGCATATGGAACTTTAGACATGTAGTCCATTTCTTCTTGGGTCTTGGGGCACATCTCCTTACTAAGTTTGAAATGCCTAGAAAAATGTGTACTAACTAGTTTTGCATTCTTCATATTAAATATTTTCAACACCTTTTGTATGTACTCATTCTGAGACAGTGTTAATTTGCGATTTTTCCTGTCTCTAGTTATTCTCATACCAAGGATTTTTTTTGCAGTTCCCAAATCCTTCATTGCAAAGGAATTTGCCAATTTTCTTTTGAGAACATTTATTTCCTGCATGTTAGACCCTGCAACAAGTATGTCGTCTACATACAATAACAATATAATATAGTTGCCATCATTTTTATTTTTCAGATAAACACAATGATCAGAGTGACATCTAGTATAACCTTGTTCAGACATAAACCTGTCAAATTTAGATACCACTGCCTTGGAACCTGTTTTAAGCCATACAAGCTCTTCTTTAACCTGCACACTAATTTTTCTTTCCCTTTGACCTCATATCCTTCTGGTTGCTCCATATAGATCTCTTCCTCCAAATATCCATGGAGAAATGTTGTCTTTACATCTAACTATTCAATATGTAAATCTTCCGTTGCTACAAGACTTAAAATAGTTCTAATTGAAGTCATCTTAACAACAGGAGAAAATATTTCATTAAAATCAATAGCTTTCTTCTGTGCGAACCCCTTCACCACAAGTGTAGCTTTGTACCTCTGTTTTCCTCCATCTTCTTCCTTCAGCCTGTAAACCCATTTATTCTGCAATGTAGTTTTACCTGCAAGAAACATGACTAAGTCTCAAGTCTGGTTATGCATTAAGGAGTCCATCTCTTCTTCCATGGCTAGCTCCCACTTCTTCCTGCTTTCAACTTGCATTGCTTCTTCATAACATTCAGGTTCACCAGAATCAATCAACAATAAATAATATAATGAAGGAGAGTATCGTTCAGGGGGTCTACTTATCCTGGTAGATCTTCTAACACCACTTTTAGGTGTTTGAGGTGCCTGTTGCTGTTGTGGTGGTTGTTGTTGTTGTGGCTCTTGATTATTATTATTTTCAGGCACCTTTACCTTTTCTGTGATCTCATCAAGAACTGTGTATTCTTTGTTTTTTTTTTCTTGTTTATTTTCCTGCAACTAATTCTTATACAATACCTTTTCATTGAATATTACATCTCTACTCCTAATGATTTTATGATTTTCATAATCATATAAGCGATAACCAAAATCATTAACACCATATCCAATAAAGGTACATTTCTTTGATTTTGCCTCAAGCTTTGTTCTATTTTCTTTATTAATATGGACAAAGGCCTCACATCCAAAAGGCTTTAAAAAAGAGTAGTTTACCTTTTTACCTGTCCATGCTTCCTCTGGAATACCACCATCCAAGGAACTTGAAGGCCCTCTTTTTATTAGATAAACAACAGTATCTATAGCATCTGCCCAAAATTGTAAAGGAAATCCTGCATGCAATCTCATGCACCTTGCACGCTCCATGATTGTTCTGTTCATCCTTTCTGACACACCATTTTCTTGTGGTGTTCTTGGAAATGTCTTCTCTCTACGAATTCCATGCTCTGAACAGTACCTATCAAACTCTTTGCTGCAATACTCACCTCCATTGTCTGATCTAAGACACTTCAACTTCTTTCCTGTCTCAATCTCAACCAAAGCTTTCCATTTCTTGAAAGTATCAAATACATCAGATTTATTCTAAATACAATAAATCCAAGTTTTTCTAGTTGCATCATCAATAAAAGTAACATAATAGTAAAGGCCACTTGGGAGATGATACAGCGAGGGTCCATAAAAATACCTTCAGCCACAAGATCTCTTGTCTCTGTAGCACTGTTTCCAACTCACGAAGCTCGACTCTCTTAATTTTTCATAAATAAAATTCTCACACAATCCAAATCAACATTCTTCAAACACGGCAACAAATTTCTTGAGTGAAGAATCTTCATCCACTCTCTTTCCTTGTGTTGAAACTTCTTGTTCTTACAAATAGCATCTTATCCCTTTTGGAAGTTAAAGCAGTAACAAAGTTAGAAATACCATACATAAATACCAGTAACACCAGCTTATTTTAAGCCTTTTCTATTACGAGGATCCTTTGATGACCTTCGGAGTTTTTATCTTTAATAGAGAATTTGTCACCACAACGTGAAATCACTTCTTTAATGTGCTTCATTGAAATCAGATTTTTCTTGAATAGAACATGCCTTACCTCCTTTAATAGCCATTGGTTTCCATTCTATTTTTTTACAAGAACCTTACCCATTCCAACAATTTTACAGGGTTTATCATCACCCAAACGGACTTGTCCAAAATCTCCTTGAACATAGTCATAAAAATATTTCTTATTAGGTGTGGCATGGAATGAAGCCCCTGAATCTACTACCCAGGAATCAATAACATTTTCGAAAGAAAGAATCAAAGCATCTTGTAACACATCATCTATCATATTTGCTTCATGATTGTTTTCTTGTTGTGTGTCTCCTTCTTTTCCCTTTTGAGATCTACAGTCTTTCTTTAGGTGTCCTTTCTTTCCACATTTCCAGCACACTATCCCCGATCTGGACTTGGATCTGCGTTTCCTTAATTTACTACGATATCCTAAGCTCTTTCCTCTTTCCATTATTCTTCCCCTAGACTCTACACTCAAAGCATTACTTGATGTCTCACTAGAGATTTTCCATCACATTTCCTCGCTAAGGATAGCACTGACAACATCATCAAACTTTAAAGTACTAGATCCAGAGACAGAGTTACTAATGGCCATAACTAAACCATTCCAGCTTTTTGGCAATGAGCACAAAAATAACAGAGCTCTAGCTTCATCATCAAAGTTTACCCCTGCAGAACTTAACTGACTGGTAACTGTATTAAAATCATTTAAATGGTCTGCAACAGGTCCACTTTCCAGCATCTTCATATTAAATAAATGTTTTGTAATAAATACCTTGTTTGAGGCTGAGGGTTTTTCATATAGTTTCGCCAACGCCTTAATCAAACCCTTTGTTGTTGTTTCGTTCGAAATATTAAAGGATACCGACGCCGCAAGGCACAACCGTACTGTTCCAAGTGCCTTTCTATCAAGAATATCCCATTCTGCGTCTGTCATAGTCGTCAGCTTCTTTTTTTTTCTGCTCAATGGTAGGTACAGATCTTTCTGATACAGATAGTCTTCCATCTGCATCTTCCACAGTGGGAAGTTTTGGCCGTTAAAATTCTCGACCCTAAATTTACCATCTTCCGCCATTGCTCCCACTCGAACCAGGAACTCTTCTTTCCTGCGAGTTTATCAGCCAAATAGACCTTCGGCTCTAATACCAGTTGTTAGAAAATTAAATATTACAGAGAAATGCAACAAATAAAATATGCAGAAAACACAAGAACACAAGAACACATAAAACCAGAGAGACACAGATATAGGTGGTTCACCCAGTTTGGGCTACATCCACCCCGAATAGCCGATCCTTCCTTTCTATTATCTAGCAAAATGAAGAGACACAACCTACAACAGATCTGTTGTAATATCCTCTGTTCTCTCTCACAGTCTCCCTATCTGTTTCTCACTCTGAGAATACACATACAATACACAGCCGCAATACAATAACCTCATACAAAGCGAGGGGTTTCCTTCTAGGGAAAAAAACCCTAAACTAAACATAACTTATACCATCAGATCATCCGCCTAATGAACAACCCAGATTGACTAGAAATTACGATACTTTTACAAGGCAATTTTACATCTATTTTTAGCTTTGGGGGCGCTACCCCCGAAACCCCCCGCCAGGGTGGGGCTCCATAAAGTCGCAGGCGCCCTCCCTTGGACCCCCCAGGTAGCATTTTGCCCCATTAAGGTACAGGGGTCAATGTTGTGATACAAATAGCGAATAATCAGCTCATAACACAAACATCTTATCTACGGTGGAATGTTTGGTGAGAGTGGGTAATGCGATATTGGGATAATGTCTTCCTCCTCCTTGAGTCACCAAGATTCTCTCTCACATGTACCCGTTTGGGAAAAATACCGAGAGGGGGGTGAATCAAAAGATGCACGTATATTCAAACTTTTTATTTTTCATTCTTTAAACTGCCACGCTGCCTTGCTTCTCAAGAACTCAAATGATAATGTATGATCCATTTTATGAAATTGAAGAGCACAGAGATTTAGATATGTCATTAAATCTGCCGAAACCATTCCATCATTTATTCACCGATATTCACAAGCGAAGAAAAGAAGAATGTAATAAACCATCACACAAAGCACATCATACATGAACACCTGTATTCTTTAGGTGAAACTCAAATCTAGGAGAAAACCACCACAGCTTGCTCACCCTTCAATATTTATTATAGAGAAAACATCTTACAACATATGTCAAGCAGATTTCTGATCAAAGACGCAAAGACCCACCTGCGCTCATACTAGCCTCCCGAAGGGCTGACCGACTCGCTTACTCACCCACCGAAGGAGAGCTACAACTCCCCGATCTCGCTATCACCTCACCTCGAAGGGAGCTACAACCTCCGATCAAGTTGCAACCCCGCACCACCTTGACCACGTTTTCATCAATTTTCACACCGGATCCAACAACCTCAATAGAACACCACTTACAGTGCCACATTTCATCATATTTTCATACCCGACCTTCTTTCCATTTTTAAGCCAACCATCATCAACAGATACATATCAACACATCGATAGTACAAACACAAAGTAGAACAGATATTTTCACAATTTCTGCTTCAAAGAAACCCTAGTTTGCATATTTTTACTTCACCTACTAAGGTATATACGCGCTTCCGTCCACACAAACCACAGGCCTTGGGCAAAGTATTTTATTGTGTATACGCGTTTCTCGCCTAAGTCAGATATACGCGCTTCTCTCCGCTTTCAAGTAGCGTATAGATCTTCAATTAATTCCAGCAGCATACTTTCTTCAGATCGTAGATTCGTACCGTATTTACTCCTTTCACTTCGTATACGATGTTCGCCAGATGTTCACTTCATCGCGCATCTGAGGTCTTCCATAAGCAAGATCTAGTAAATACAAGTGCATTTCAGATCTAGATCTCTTCTTCATCATTAGTACTCATATACTCCATATTTATCTTCAAGTGTAAACCCTTTCCAACCGATCTCCATTTCTGCAGAGAAGTATTCATTCAAGTCTACATCTTCGACTCCACTCATAATTTGCACAATGAATTTCTTCTCCTTATATATGATTACCCTTTAGTCAATACCACAGAGCTCCTCTTTCTAATACCATGGATCAAACACACCATAAGCCCAAAACTATTTACTGGGCTGGCTAGGCGGATCATTACCCAATTCAATGGGTTATCACCATGGTGTATACCTCTTGGTTTTGCACTTTTTGACATGTCCATACGCGACTTGGCACGTGTTTTTTCGCGTGTATACTGGCTTTCTTAGGCTAACATACATGAGTGGGCCAAGAGACATACTCTTTTCATCATACTTTGAGTACATTCTCAAATCCTTTTCTTCATAGTCTTCTTATTACACCGTAGAAACATCATATTTTCTTCATCAGAACATATTCTCTCGGCTAACAACTTCATCAAGTAAGTTGTCATCATCTTCATCGTGTGGGTTGCCTTTCAAGGACAACACTTAGCATTATATTGTCAACAAACATTATATCATATCGTATTTACATCATTTACTAAGTCCATCAAGTCAAGTATAACTTCATCGTGTGGTTTGCTATCAAGGACAACACATGTCAACATGTCTTCATCTTTATCTTCGTAAGGTTGCCACCAAGGACAACACTGTGATCATATTTCCAACACCCCCTTTGGACTGATGGCAACCATGATGGTGTTTTGTTACCACAAGCAGAGCAGGATACCATGTCACTCTCCCAAATATTTGACATCATTATCTTCTCTTCATTCAAACACCATGTCACTCTCCCCTTTGACATCAAGGGCAAAGGGCGGATCAAAATCAACACTCTCGATATGTGTCGAAGTGGCCAAACTCCCCCCGAGTTCATGGGGCCGAATCTTCAAACATATTTGTCAATGAAGTACATGACTCTATGAACTTCCTATCACCAAAGACCCATATACTTACATCAATTATCCATCCACATGGATTTACATATGAGACTCAACTACCCAACCAAGTGGGTTTACAAATTTGACCTACCACCCAACCAAGTGGGTTTACAAAAATGACAAACCTCCATGACTAAATATTACAATTTTGCCAAATATGGGGTCTCCACCCGACCTTTTCACAATACAACATGACTTTTCATAACCAATACCAAAAAGTCCTCAAGAAAGAGAACATATTTCAGAACCATCATAATGCCAACACCGCATTACATCAAAGAAAGCTAATTGCTCCCCCGAATCGTGCAACCAAGCAATTCTTTCCAAAGACTAAGGCCTCTTAGTTTGTGCATCCGAAACTTCCACCAACAAATCATCAAGGCATCTTCATCAAAACATTAGAAACAGATTTATGAGAACTGAACACCACCAGGAGATACTCAAATAAAGATCGTTAAATTGGAACAAGAGAGCCGAACCAACTAAGAATTGTCGAAAACCAACCACGCGGTTTTATGCACTACAGATACGCGATCGTGTTTCTGTGAAACCCGCGTATCCTAAGACACCTTCTAAATTTCAACCAGATCCGATTCTTTGTAAGGCAAAGACAAAGGTTCACCTTCTTTCCGAGATATTTTATCGCTTCCCCGACTATGACATAACTTAATAGTGTAGTTGTGTCTTCAAGCGTCATCCATTGGTTGTAGTATAAGCCCATTAGTAACTAAGCTCCTCGGATCCTTTGCGCATCAATACATTCTTTTTCCAAAGAGATTATCATATCGTAACAACATCTTCGTATATGTGTCAAGCAATCATCCATGTGGTCCAAAATCACCACACTTCTACAGAGGTAACATGAAGTAACATATGTAGGCAAAAGATCTCAACCATAGCATCCAAACTCTATATGATCCTAAACAAATGATATCCAACTCATCCACACAAAGATACTTCTATCACAACTAGCTCAAAATCTTATCATAATAATCCATGTACCAAATCATCATCATTTGAGCACAGAGTATCACCAAGACCAAAGAATAAGCAATTATATTTCCAACAATGCAACCATTAGAATTCAACCTCGCTACTCCCTAAACCAAGGTTTCTTCCCTTAACTTCGCAACTGAAAGATACCCTCAACAAAGAAGTCATCAATAACACCGCATGATCCGTCTCATCTCTCAATCTATAAGACTTTCATCTCAACAATGAATGTTTCTCATCATAAAGCAACCAAAGCTTCATCCATAATATTCAACACAAGAACCCATGCATCATTTCATTATCATGAGTATAATAGAATGATGCTAACAAAGGCAACTACCGCCAGCCGACCGATGCCCCCCCGGACCTCCGCTTCGCATCTCGCCATCGATAAATTTTCTTATCATCAATGCATACGTCGATCAAGGTTTTCCGAACTCGCGTGTATACGTACTTTAGTTAATGGAACTCGCGTATGGAAAGTGAAGCATAGAAAATTTCATCTTCCTCATTTTCTTCCGTAGTCAGGACTTCGCGCGTACCGTCCTTTTCCACATCGATGGGCAATGTCAAGTAAACATAACCAAGATAATCAAATCCTGTAACCATATGAGTCATCATGCATTGTTTCTTGTGACGACACATTAGATCTCATAATGTATCTCACATCATTCCTACTCAACAAGAAAAGTCACTGTATGATGACTCAGAGGGGTCATAATTCCCTACGTCATCGGTCCTTCATCTTGAATTGAGTGTTTTCTTCAAGAAAATCATTGTTTTCTAGAGCATCAACAAAAACATCCTTTTCTTCTCTAGATTGTTTCTTATTCATCCTCCATCTTCTTCCAGATTTGTTTTCTATTTGTGTGCTGAAATTTCATATCTCTGTTTCGAATTTATCTCTTTCTATATCCATACTTGTTAAGAAATAACATCTCATGTGTCCAAAAATAAGCATAAGAATCATAATGAGTATTTCTATTCTTCTCCTTTTACAATCACCGCTTTGTGTCCATACTTGTTAAGCATGAAACAATATCCCGAAGAAACCGATACCTTTCTGTAGGAACCGTTGTTTGAGGCTGAAATGATCTCGCTCCGCAATTTGTCGCAACATGTCCATAATTATGACATTTTGGAAACATCTAACATTCTCAATGAATTTTGGAGAATTCATGATTGTTGGTTGAGCTTTTTGTCTTCTTTCAAACACTCTGTGTTTTGCATTACATCCCTCTCGAATTTTTGGCACTCTTCGTGAGCTAGATTTTCTTAACAGCTTCATGGAAACCAAGACCATGTTCGACACAGGAGACCTTGATTACTCAATATTGTCCAAAATGTTAGTACTATCATGAAACCTCAAAAGTTTAACCTTTTCTTCTAATTTACCTCGAGAATATTTACCTCAACTTCAAGGCTTGACATTGCTTTGTCATGCTTTTCTTCCATCTTCAACTTGATTCTTTCGTATTTAGAATCTCTTCTTTCAACCAATCTTCATTTCTTCACAAGTTTGTCGTAGCTCTCTCATTCTCTTGTTTGATTTTTCCGTATCTTCTTTGAGAGAGAGATAATTTCTCGCTTCAAGGCCTTCCTTTTCAGTGATTGTAGAGGTCTTTATTATCCTTACTTGATGCTTCTAGCTCGCTGCGTAAAGATGATAGCACTTTCAAGTCCTTCATTCTTCTTGTTTGATTTTTCCTAGACCGCTTCTAGATCTTTAATTCGATTGGATGCATAAGTATGAAACCTTTCGAGACTTTATTCAATTGCTCATTTAGCATTTCTATTTGATCTTTCATTTGTGATCATCTCTTTATAGATAGTTTCTTGCTTATTGTATGAACTTTTGTAGTTCTTCTTCTTTTAATCTTGAGAGCTTCTTCTAGATCCACAACTTTACTTTCACTATCTTTATTATCGCTTGTACAAAGAAGAGTATTACAAGTGGCCTTCTCCTTTTCTTCTTTGCCATGAGTGCTTGTAGATCTTCGTCGTAACTGTTTCATCTTCTTCAATTTTTGCTATACATGATTTCGAGATATCTCCTTTCCTAGGGCACCTTCTTTTGCTTTTAGCCATGAGTGACTTTCAGATTCAATGTGAATCTCTTCATCTTTCACTGACACTTCATCATCATCTTCTTTTGCATAATAACTCTTTCTCTTTTCAAATTGTTTCTTACCATGCTTTTCTTTATAAGGACATTTAGCAAGCATAATGACCAACTTTCCACACTCAAAACATTTGAAGGGAAGCTTACCTTTGAATCTTCCAAGACCTAGTTGCTTTCTCACGAAATTTGCTTCTTCTTCATCGTATATAATAGTCAGAATCTTGACAACTTCCTCTTTTCCTTCCCTTGTGATGCTCCTTAAAAGCAAATTTTCTCTTACTTGAGAAGGCCTCCTTGTCTCATTTCAAAAGTAACAGAAAACATGTAATTGAACAATAGTAAGAGTTTGCAAACTTGCCTTTCAATAGCTGAAACTTTAGAGTCAAATTTTGAAGTCAATGATCTTAAGACCTTTTCCACCCGTATAGTATCACTTATGGTTTCACCCAAATTTCTATTCGATTTACAATATCATCCAGACGAAGAAAGAAACTCAAACACTCATCACTTATGCATCTTCAAATTTTCTATTCAATTCTAAGAGTTTGGAGTTTTGCACTTTTACCTTTGTGTCTCCTTCATAGCTTAGAATGATTTTGTCCCATATGTCCTTTGCCGAACGTGGCCGTATCACTTTAGCAAATTTCCGATCTTACATGCTTCCTAATAAGACATTCACCGTTTTGCATTACTCTATACTTCTTTCTTTCACCGCATCGTAGGGAATACTTGCTTGGTATTGATAACCTTCTTCCACGATTGCCCATACATCCGCACCAAGACTTTGCGTATAAGCTTTTGCATGTACCTTCCTGCAAGGATCGGGGATTGCTTCCATTGAATAGAGGTGGCTTTATAGACATTACTCCTTGACTTCATTGCGACGAGATCTCCTTTAAGCGATCAAGCTTCGCACAAGACCCGCTCCGATTCCAATTGTTGGGAAAATACTCTGAGAGGGGGGGGGTGAATCAAGATTTCATCGCATATTCAAACTTTTACTCTTTCATTCCTTGGAAAACCCACATGCCATTTTTACTTCGTGAACCAAATGTATATACGCGATCCCATTTATGAAACTAGCGTATACACAGAGATTTAGATATGTCACAATCTCACTTAAACCATTCCATCATTTATTCATCGATATTCAATAAGCAAAGAACAAAAAGCAAAGAAGAACAAGAATAAACCATCACACAAAGCATCACACATGAACACCAGGATTTTTAGGTGGAACCCAAATCGGAGAAAACCACCGCCATTGCTCTCACCCTTCAATATTTTATTATAGAGAAACATCTATAAATATAAGGCCAAGCAGATTGACTTTCTAAAGACGTTGTGTTCCACCGCGCTCGTTTACTGCGCCTCTCTCCGGAAGGGGAGCGACCTGACTGCCACTCACCACCTCCGGAAGGGAGCTACAACTCCCGATCTCGTTTACCACCACCCGGAAGGAGCTACAACCCCCGACTCAAGGCTACAACCCTCAGCACCACCCACCACGTTTCATCAATTTTCACAATCGATCCAATAACTTCAATAGAACACCACTATGTTGGTATTTCATCATATTTTCATACCGGACCCTTTCCATACTTTAAGCACAACCATACATCATCACCGTATACATATCAACACACAGATCGATAGCATAAACACGTTATATCACCAGATATTTCATACCCTTGCTTCAGCAAACCCTAGTTTGCATACGCTCTTTTTACTTCACCGATTTCATGATATACGCTTCATTCACACAAACCCTGGCGTATACCTCAAGCAGTATATTTTATTGTGCATACGCTGCTTTCTCTTCGCCGGGCCGCGTATATACGCGCTTCCTCCGCGTCGAAGTAGCGATAGATCTTCAATTATTCCGTAGCAAGATACTTCTTCGTACCGATATCTGGCTTCCGTATTTACCCTTTCACTTCCGTAGCTGGGATACCCGCTCAGATGTTCATTTCATCACGCATCTAGGCCTTCCATAGCATCTAGTAAATACAAGTGCATTTCAGATCTAGATCCTCTTCATCATTGGTGCATCATACACTCATATTTATTCTCATAGTAACCCTTCAATCAGATCTACTTCGTAGAGAAGTATTCATTCAAGCTCGTACATCTTGCACCCACACTCATAATTTGCACAATGAATTTCTTCTCCTTATATATGATTACCCTTTGTCAATACCATGAGCCCCTTTCAATACCATGATCTAAAACAATACCATAAGCCCAAAACTATTGACTGGTCAATTTAGGCTAGATCATTACCCAATTCAATGGGTTAGATACCATGTAGGGATGCACTTGGTTTTGCACTTTTTGAGCGCTTTGCCCATACGCGATTTGGCACGTGTTTTCCGCGTGTATACGCGATTTTCCAGCTCAACACGCGTATACCAAGAGACATACTCTTTTCATCACTTTGAGTACATTCTGAAATCCTTTCTGCAGTCTTCGTATTACACTCAGAAACATCATATTTTCTTCATCAGAACATATTCTCTCAAGCACACAACTTCATCAAGTAAGTTGTCATCATCTTCTAATGTGGGTTGCCTTCAAGGACAACACTTAGCATTATATTGTCAACAAACATTATATCATATCAGATTTACATCATTTACTAAGTCCATCAAGTCAAGCATAACTTCATCAGGTGGTTTGCCATCAAGGACAACACATGTCAACAGTCGCATGTCTTCATCTTCATTCGTGGGTTGCCATCAAGGACAACACTCTGCATCATATTTCCAACAGTACCAAGTCCTCCCAAGGTTCTCACCCCTCCTAGATCCATGAGTGGTGCAACCTATTGTGAGACATCTCTCATCAACTCCTGATCTAGTGGCCTCCCAAGTGGAATGCCTCTAAACAATAATGTATCATGGGCCAAAATCATCTGCATAACTGATTGGACTATTAGGTCCTTGCTTCCACTGCGCAAATCGAACTCTATTTTTTGTGTGGAAGCTGTCTGAGAGGGATAAGTGTGCATGCCCTTAATCATCTAATGCTTGCCACTATTTCTATCTGTCCCCTCCATCTGTAAGGTCTCCCAATTTGTGGTGACCTTCCCCAAAGTAATCAACCATTGCACACCTAATATCACATTGGTGTCAGGTATGTCAACCACAAAGAAGTGATCCTTCAATGTATATGTCCCCATGGTGACAGATAAATATGGAACATAATGCATGCACTGCATGGTTCTAGCTCCTAGGACCAAAACTAAAAATCCCTCAAAATCATAAGTAGGTATTGCCCTCCTATGCACTAATTGGGCATCAATAAATTTGTGGGTAGCCCCACTATCAATCGGCACTGATACAATCTGATCCTGAATGGAACCTCGAAATCTCGAGGTCAAGTACTTGGGTAATCCTCTCAATGATGCAAGGGCCCCTCCATTTGGAGAAAATGCCCCATTCCCACCTCCTAGTGGTGGTGGATCCTCTCCTGCTATCCCAGTGTTGTGACCTCCTTCTAGTTCCTCCTCGTCCTCCTCTTCATCATCGGAAAATACCTCTATATAGTGTGCCTTCCCTACTACACATCTATGTCCGGGTGCCCATGATTCTTGGCATGTAAAGCAAAGATTCCTTCTCCTCAAGTCTGTTCAGACATCATCACTAAGAGGTACTTTTTTTTGGCTCTCCTTTGAAGGATGAGCCTTCTCATATTTTCCCTTTGATGGAAAAGTGGGCTTTTGCTGAAATGTTGCCTTTGCTCTTGGCAAGGCATCTTGTAGATCTCTAGCCCTTTCAAAAACATCTTGAAGGGGAGTTGGTTTGGTTGAATTAACCAACCCATGTAGAGGTTCTGCTAACCCATCAATAAACACATAGACCCTCCTAGCTGAATATAAATCACGAACCATAGCAGAAAGTTTTAAAAATTCATAAATGTAATTTTCTGGATTACGTGATTGTTTAAGCTTAGCTAGCTCAATAAAAGGTGCCTTCAGGTCTCTTCAATCAAACCTCTCCACCAACCTCCTAGTGAAATCTTAATATGCAGTCACATTGGCATGCCCCAATGTAGAAATACCATGAAACCACCAATCATGTGCCTCAAACTCAAGGTGCAACACTGCTATTTTGATGGCTTCCATCTCCAGTACTTGCTTCAATTGGAAGTAGATGTCTAGCTTCTCTACCCAATATTTGGTTGTACATTTGGATGACCCATCAAAAGTGGGAAATAAGAATATACCCATGGTTCGGTGAATATCATTGTTCTATATGAATCCTCCACCTCTATTGTGATGTCGAGGTCTCCTATTATCCTTGATCTGATAAAACTCTTGAAAGCTCAAATGATCCTTGAATCTCTGAGATTGAGACTCATACTCAAGAAAGTAATCTTCAAGAGTTTCTTGTTCTTGAAATCCTCCATTTCCCACTGCTAAGAATGTAGGCATAGTAGAGCGTTGGGAAACCTGCTGCTTCATTGGTTGATCATGCCATTGATGTGAAATGCCAGAGCCTTCTCCATGTAAAAAACCTTTAGGGGATTCTTTGTGTCTATCCATACTCATCTCCTTGATTTCCCTTGCAATATCTTGCATGGTTCGAAGAAGAAGCTTAGGGAACTCCTTGTCATCCTGCTCTCCTGATATGGGAGTTTTTCCCTTGTCTTATTTATCATCTGTATACTCATATCTCTAGTTTCTTCTATTGAGATACCTCTTCTCTCTGTTTGTGAGAGTATCTCCCTCTTCTGATGACATATTGGTTGAAAATGCACAAGATGAGCCAAGATTATGCTCTGATACCACTGTAATATCCCAAAATTGGGAGAGCATCAATATTGAAGAAAATAATGGGAAATAGAAAAAATAACAATACATCAAGCATGAGCCAAACATAGATCTATTTTATTAAGTGTATTAGCAACAAATAAGTACAATATCTTGGATAACAAATCCCTCAAGCTAGGAAAGAGAAGCCTCCAACAATAAAAGGCACCAAAACATGAGATATAGCTGCTACACAAATGTCTAAAGCCCATAAAATGTAGTTTTAGTGAACAAAATTGTAGCTAGAAAATATAAATGAATGGATCTAATAATTCTCAAAGAGTGCTGGAAATAGAGATCAAAGCTCTACAACACCTTTCCTAGATAACCCAGGAAGGGTTTCCAGAAATATACAAGATACAAAATGGTGAACTGCAACCCTAGGGATGAAGATTCACTGCAATAGAATAGATGGGAAGATATGGCTGAAGCCGATGTAGAAATATGTGGCTGTCCTCCAATAGACCCTCTGGGTGAAAGGTTGATCCCTCCACTGAAGATCTAACTCCCAAAATGATGCACTGAAACCACCCCTACAACTCCTCCCTAAAATATCACAGTTTAAGACTATAACTACGCTATAGGGGATGGTAATGGCTTGGCCTGGTGCCAAATGTAGCAATAATGCTGAAAAACCTTCCTTGTTGGCCTCCCAATAGAAGGAATTCTTCCTCCACTAAAAACTAGCTCAGAAATGGCCCCATCAAATCCTCCACTGCTGCAACCCTACAACACAACACAACCCTGATAGAAACTGCGTTGTAGAAGAAAGATGTAGCTTGGCCTAGCATCGGAATGTGAAAATGCAGCTCAATGACCTCTCCTGAGTGGGCACTCAAAGTCCCATAAGGATGAGGGTGGGATTCCCTCTCGGGAACACCCTTGTTCTAAACAACATTGCAGTCTCCACTAAACAACTGAAGAGAGAAACAAGTCATAACAGACCATAAACAAATAATACTCAAAACATGCTTTCCATTGATGCCATCCACTTCCTTATATGATTTGTGAGCCTTCTCACCTTGGGCCCCACTCATTAAAGCCACTAATTCCATGCAATTAATCTCCCTCCAAAACTGTGTTGTCTCTCATTGAATGTCCAATCCCTCCATACCAGTCTTGTTGATTTGGTCAAAGTTGACCCATTCCACATGATTCATCCCCTATTCACACATAAGGGTGCTCTATCCAGCTAATTTGATGACCCCCATTCACATCAGGAGTGATTTTATTCCTACTAAGGAGATTTATGGGTCTCCCTACCCTCTTATTCTTTTAACTAAGAAGAAAATACAAAATTTAATATTCCAACTAGCTGAAAGCTAATTGGGACAGGAAAGAACTAAGAAAGTTTCCCCAACAAAAATACCAGTACACGTGGTTCTCTCATGTTGGAATTTAAATTGAGGAAATTCATTCATACTCTAGTTATGTAGATGGACTCTTGGACCATGTTATAAGACATTGAAGAGACACGCTATTCACTTCCAAATATAAGAGAAAATCTCTAGATAGTCAAGGAAAAAATCCATCAGGAAAAGGAATATATTAGAAAATTGGAAATTTAGTTGGTGCTTCTAAGAAGAGAAATATACAACAAAAACCTCTTTCAAAACAAGTAACAAGAACATTTGGGACAAAATAATAAGGATGGTAAATAAGCATTGGGGGCATTTGGAGTTGATGTAGGAGAAGATAGAAATTGTTAAAGTGGCTCGTGGAAAAATGGATATGCTGAAAGGAATTAATGGGGAAATATTAGTCAAAGGCAGAGCAGTAATATATTTTCTTAATAACATGACCAAAGAAGAAGTCATAATCAATCCTATTTGATAGCCATATCCAGTCAACTAAAGAGGAAGCACAAGTTTGTAACACAAGTAGAAGATAAAGCACAAAAAATGACAAACAAAATACAAGATTTTAAAGGTAACTGCGAGGCATTGTAATGGAAAAATTTCCCACCATTATTTGATGAATACATACACTTGTACTCTAAAGAGTATTTTATGAATGGTTTAAAATTCATTAGGGAGAACCAAAATGACTTTGAATAAGAGAACCATCCATCACATGAGAAAGGTATTGTGGATTTATATAAAGAAAATTTTGAGCTTTTGGTCATGCTAAAAGGTTGTTTTAAGGAGTAGGGGAGGGTGAAATATCAACTCGTAACAACCATGGAAGAAGTAATAGAAAATTCATGATCATGTGTGATCTATATCTTTGTGGGAGGTCCCCAAGATGTAAAAAAATGAAATCTATCTTGGGGGCGAAGACCCCAAAGATATGAAAATCAAAATGCTAGAAGAAAAGAGAGGACACACAATAAACAAAACCAACAAGAAACTTTTTTTTATTAAAATAAAGAAGAAGTGTAAAAGCTACATTGTGGTGGACGAACTGCCCTTTTAGAAAATGTGACTTGTTACGTATAATCTTTTTTAGTTACAATACCATGACTAAATTCCATGGGTGGGTAAATACCATGGGTGAATGAATATCATGGGTAGATTTCACTTGCAATACCATGGGTGGATAAATACCATGAGTGGATGCCACTTACAATACCATGGGTAGATTCCATGGGTGGATGAATACCATGGGTGGATAAATACCATGGGTGAATGAATACCATGGTTAGATGCCAATTTCCATTCAGATCATCCCTCCCGCCTAGAGAAGTAATGGTCCCCATTGTGTGAAGTTCCCTCTTGAGAATCATATGTTGAATATGAAGATTCATTGAAGAGAATGGTTTTGTGTGGTTAACCTATAACCGTGATGAACGAAGATATGAGGATATAGATACCCTGTAATACTTGTGACCCATTGTGAGATTGACAGCTTGTGGCCTAGAAAATTGACTTCGATGAAGTGTGGGTTTTTGGATGACCCATAACCATGAAAAGCAAAGATTCGATGATAGAGATTCCTTGTAATGCTTCCGACCAAATTTGATACTAACAATGTGCAACCTAGAAAATGGACTTCGATGACAAGGATTTTGTGCGGTTGACCCATAATCGTGATGTTGATTGTTGATGAAGTAGCAAGTGCCTACATAGCTTGGGGTGGGATGGAACGTCTCCAAATAACCCAGGTCGAATGCTGCTATGTTGAAATTGATGAATGTGAAGAAGGTGCCTACTAAAGCGGGGTGGGAGAGCACGTCTCCAAAGGGAACCCACTCCAAATGTTGCTCCAAATTCAAAATGAGAATGTGACTCAGTCAATATAACTCAGAATACTTATTATAACCTATTTTAGGAAATATAATGATCATTGTTCATCTTCCCATGTGATTGAAATCCCTATATGGACACTCTATAAACGCAGGTTCGCGCTGTAACTATCCTGTCGTCACAAAAAATATGAAAAAAAAATAACTGATTTTAAATCAGTAATATCTCCCTCATCTGAACTCCGATTCAACCAATTGTATTTTTGAAATTGGTTTATTTTTTAGGAGGAACTCATATATGCAATTATATTTATGAAATTATGCATAAAAACTGCAAAAAATAATAGAACAGTCAACTTCCATGAATTGTCGTCAGAAACATTTCTGCAACACAACTTATTTTAAATCAGCGATATCTCCCTCATCCGGACTCCAATTTGGCCGATTTGTTTTTTGAATTTGAGTATTTTTTTGCAAGGAATCCAGATATGTTATTTTTTTTTTGTAAATTTTGCACTAAAAAATTAGGATATGATCTGCAAACTCGTCGCCCAAAAAAATCCTGCAAAAAATGAAAACAAATCTTCCTGATTTTCCCAAGAAAGTGCGTTGTGGAGATCGTAGCACATGCATGAAGTTGAATATTTTTTCAAAAATTTTAAACTGAAATATGTATCAAACCATCATTCCCATAGATTCGTAACTTGAATATAATACCACTGATCTAGATCTTGGGGGGAGGCCCCCAAGATCTTCTAAAATTCAAATGGATCTTGGGGGGGGGGGGGGGTGGGGGGAGAGATCCCCAAGATCTGGAAAATTGAAATTCCAGAAGAAAAGGGAGGACACATAGTAAAAAAAACCACAAAGTTTTTTTTTTTTTTTTAAATTAAAACAAAGTAGACTGTAAAAGCTACATTGTGGTGGACAACCTTCCCTTTTACAAAATGTGACTTATTACTTATAGGTTTTTTTAGTTACAATACCACGACTAAATTCCATGGGTGGATAAGTACCATGGGTGAATGAATACCATGGGTATATGTTACTTAAAATACCATGGGTGGATAAATACCATGAGTGGACTCCACTTACAATACCATGGGTAGATTCCATGGGTGGATGAATACCATGGGTGGATAAATACCATGGGTTAATGAATACCATGGGTAGATGCCAATTTCCATTCAGATCAACATGGCATTCCCATAGGAAAAGAACAAAAGAGCATACTGGATTTGTACAAGTTAGTCATCCGAAGGGGATTATTACTAGAGGAAAACTAGATTTCAACAGAGGCAAGCTTGAGATCGAGACCTCCACCACGAAAAAAGGTACAATAATAGGTGTGACTTTAGCAGTCAGCATCGGTCGTGACACGAGCATTAACATTGTCGACACTACATGCAAGAGAAACAACACCATCAACACCTCTGTTGACACTATAATCATCAAGCCTGCAGTAGCGCCTGGCCTAGACAATGCCGAACAAGGAGAGAGAAGACCTAGTGCACAACCAAAAAATATAATGATGATCTCTTAAAGGCAAATGAGGGACCCTCTCTACAATAGGAAGATATTTCAAGAGATTCTATAAGAGGTTAGTTATAGTACAACTAATTTTTTTGTAAAGAATCTTGTTCATTTTTCAAATACCACTAGTAGTGTAGGGTGAGGTCTAAGTCCTTGAGGGCCTATATGTAGACCTCATCTTGTAAAATTTTGAGGAGGGAAAAATCTTCGGCTATAGGGAAACGCTATCAATTTTTTTGGGGAATTGATGGGTGGTTTTGAAACTATTATAAATAAGAATTCAGTGGCAACTCTTGGGTTGTGTGTCCCTTCTTATCATGTATCTTCTCATACCCATTTCATATTTTGAATTTTTCTACATATGAATACAATTTTATGCATTTTTCGTGGCATTTTGAGTTGTAAACCTTATCTGTTATGTGAATTGGATGGAATTTTTTAACTGAAATAAATTTTGACATTAGTATGATGGTTTATCTTAGTTTTTAGCAAAATTTATCAAGGTTATTTGAAGAGTACCATGAATTCTTTGATGTTTTTTACAAGACTTTTACAAGAAATGTTAAATTTCACAATTCTATGTAGTATAGTGGTTGAATTCTTAATTACTCAGCTACCCACTAGGTTTTGACTAATCTAAAGGAATTCTTATTTTCTCCTTTAGATGTTTTAGAATATGCTCTTCATCTTTCATCCACCTTCCATATTTTAATCTCTTCATGTCAAACCCAAGGGTCCCAAATGTTCTAACTTAGGAGTAGTGGAAACACAACACAACAAAATACATTTAATGTCAAATAGTTTTTCCATCAACCTTGATTCCCAAATAGATTTCTAGTTTGATACAAATCAAAGCTGAATTTGAACATAATTCATACATAATTTTGTTACTTTCTTTGAAGAACACATCATGAATGTTAAATGTGAATAATGAGTCAATTTTCAAGGTTATTATAATTTGAATTCTTCTTTGATTCAATTATTTTCATTTAACATGGAAAATATACATGAACAAAGATTCTAACATTAATTAAATGGTTGTGATGCATTCTTCATGTTATTTTACTTTCTTGTGACATATTATAGGAGAAAATAAAGTACATGAACCTTTAAATATGATTCAAAATATATAACAATAACTAAATTCAAGAAAAAATTACACAATAATTTCATAAAAACACATTTATAATAAAAATATAAATATATAGTCTTATTTGCTTACATTCCTAGTCATCTACACTTCAGTTGATGGTGATGGACCTGCCAACATTCAGTGGATCTTCCCAATATGAAGTCCCAACTATACCTCACACCGTTTGGAGTAGGATTCCCAACAGTGGGGTGTTTAATGATGTGCCTTGGATTTAAAAACACATAGAGTCGTGCATGGTGTCCTTGGTTAAAGCAAGTGTGTGATCCCATGGAAATTCAATATGATGAATGAGCAGTTCTAACAACAAAGGTAAAAGGAAGTGCGCTCCTTGGAAGCCTGTAATAGTATGCAGATTGGAAGGAACACATGAGTTGAAATACATCACACAAACTTCCAAGCAGAATAGTCCACAAGTTAAAGGTGATGGGTTAAAAAATGAGCACACATTCAATAAGGTTTGTACAAATGCAAACAAAATAGTTAATAAGCATATGTGTAGGTTAAACAACATACATCAAAAATATAACAAGAATAGTCCTACATTTAAAATATATGCATGAAGACGTGAAAGTTATATTCAAACATACAACATGACGAACCTCTTACCCCAATAGTGGAACATGAAGTCAACAACACCTACTCCTCCAAAAGATATATACTCCCTCTCTGGTACGAAGAATCCAAGGCTAACACAAAACTCCCAAGCCCTTTCTAAGCCTAAGCCTAGCCAAAATATTGGCTCCCAAGAGTCCTTCACAAGAGTTATGAGGATATATTTATAATGAAAGGGGGGTGACTATTGGCATGCCCCCTTGGGGAGTCTTGGACTCCCCTCACGAATCCTCACATTACATACGACTCTTGTACTCCCCTCGTGAATCCTCATGATATTCACACTTAGATACTCACATACAAGTATCCAATAAGAGGTATTATGTGGTTCAATCCCATTTTTTGTTCATGCTTGACATACACAATGATGATATGATACCTATCGACCACTACTTAATGTGATGTATCACCTTCCTAAATTCCATTTCACCTTGGCTTAGATGTGAGACATTTTTGGGATGTATAGTATTTAGGTAGGTTCATTGGATTCGTTATTTGTCCTTGCCCTTTAACCTATGGTGGTCAACTTGACTCACTTTGGCCTCTCAATTACATATTTAGCGAAATCCATAATTTCATGTATCCAATTGAGGGTCCAAACCCCTGAGATGGGTCCATGGTCATTTAGGGTGACTTCTTATAGGTCCTTAGTTACCCAAACTCATTTTAAAAATTACCACCCCAAAATGTATCCTAGATAAGAAATTGATTAGGAAGTAACTAAGAGGTAATTAGCATGGTTAATCACGTAAGAAATCAAACTCATTTTTAACACTAAAATCCAATTTCTAATGGCATGAAAAAAATGTAAGGTTAAATTATTTTTCATTCCAAACTATGTGGGCTTAACTCTCAATTTTGAAATGTTTATGAAAGTAGGTAATAATGGGAAATCAATTATTTTTTCATATTTCTTTATTTACACAAAACTTGTGATCAAACTATACCATTTTCCATATTTTAATGAACTATGCTAGAGAACCCTATCAAGAAACTCGATTCGGTGTATTTCTTGATTGAACCTAACAAGAGAACCTTTGGATCTGGAGCCTTGGAAGGTTGTGGGTTGAGTTATTAGTTCCTGTAGCCCTAGAAAAAAATTTTAGAGACCAATCTCGTTGGTGCTAGTGATGTCCAATCGTGAGGTGGAATAATTGTTTGAGGGTTTAGGTGGTTTGGCCTCTGGAAGCCATGGTTTGGTTTGTATTGTTTTATTCCATGAGATCCCACATTCATGCTCAGAATATGGCACAGGGTTGATTAGCTAAAAGAGATATTTGGTTCAGCCCAATCTATGGTCGGGTGGTACATGGAAGTCCTCGAATTGGTTGGTATTTTCATATGTTACTATAATAAATTTCCTTATTATGATCTATGAGGATATGTATTGATTATCTTGGAGATATTATGGCCGCGTTTCCATGGTTTATATGTTGGTTATTTTATGGTTATATGTTGGTTATATGATGTATATCATCTATGGCTCTAGCCATGAATTGTTTAGTTATTGAACAGTTGGTGAATGTATGGACTATTAAGTGTTGTTGCAGTTATGTGGAGAGGGAATAATGCCTTATCGGTGATTCTTAGATGTATCTCATACTTTTATTCTCAGATATGCATTCATGGCCTATAACTTACATGTTTTCGATGTGTTTAACGAAATTTATGGTATGTTCTGGTTGGTTTGGGTCAAGTTTCTGACTTGAGTTTGTATTTTTAGCCTTTTAATTATGTCAATAATGATCCTAAGAAGCCTCAGAAAGTTCTAGGTAGTGGTTTGGACACTGACCTGGAACTGTTTCTCATAAATCAGGACTGCACCCTTTGAACTGGAAATTTTTAGCTATAATTGCATGGAAGCAGTGTCATGCATAAGGTTGGAGCCCTATGACTACACCCTTTCCTTTTTTTGCATGCGATTGGGAGTATAAGTCAGTAAAAAGAGCCCTAGCTTAGGGTTTGGTCACCTATGGTGGTCCTCTAGCTCATTAGTGTCTTATAGCTCTACGTATGTTGTGAGTTGTCAACTTGTAGTTAGTTTGTAGGTCCCACTTCCTTAGCTAAAGCTTAGAGTTTAAGTCATGTCATAGTAAATATTTGTATCATGTTTACCTTGGTAGGTGTTGAAATTGGGTAAAAGTGGGAGGGGGTAGTTACAAGTGTAGAAAATCTCTAACACAACTATAATACCTTGTAGAAATTATATCAATGGATTCAATATGATCATGTAATGTACTAAAACAAGATATTGAATCCTTCTACAATATTTGTGGAATATAAAACACGATCACTTAATCACATGCAAGTAAGAGAAAGAATTAAATCAATACACAACACCAGATATTCCTGGGGAAAGAAACTGCTCAAAATCCCTCCATCTTTATTGTATTATCAACCAAGGAATCATGAAACAATACAATGTATTTTTGATGACCACAACCTCATACACTCTACCAATTGCTTCACACTGATCTAGGAAAAAATGGACAAACACATAGCCAATTATATGCCTACCCTCAACCTACCCTAATTACGCAATCCCTAGAGAATTAAACCCCTATTAATTAGGAAATTAAGCCTTCCTTGATTGTGCAATTCATCATGGGATTCTCATGTTTTAATAACTGCACCTGGGCAATTTTCCTAAAGTACAATTGATTATTTACTAGCCTTGAACCTTTGTCTCAACTGGGTATCCACCAGAATTAGGATGAATGAAACTATAAATAGTGAATCATTATTTACTTGGTAGATCACTACTCGTGAATTAAATCTATTTTAATTCACTTGATCTTCATTAGCTCATCAAACAGTTAGAACTAGTTAAACTGATTTTAACTCAATTATTGTGAGTTAACTATCCCACCCACACTACACTAGTGCTACAAATGCAACTAGACCCTGTTAATAATAGAATCACTCTACATGCCTATCCTTAGACCCTCAACTCGAAATTATTGAGCTAACTAAGTCTATCACACTTAGTTAACTATTACAAGTTGTTATGAGATAAGATTACAATTAATTTTCCAATTTATTTAATAAATTTTCTTGCACACTAATGTATCACTAGGACCCATCACTATGTGACCTGTGATCCCACACTAGTGTGTGTGTTGCATTTTCTTATTGAATTTCAACACTCCCTCTCAACGAGAAAGGGATTATCTGCTACCTCGATCCTTCCTCTGTGGTATTCGATTTTTCTCTTCGCAAGCACCTTCGTCAAGCTATTTGCATCCCGATCCTTCGTGGGAATGTACTTCAACAACAAAATTCACCTCTGAACACAATCTCTGAGATGGTGGTACCAGATGTCAATATGCTTGGACCTGTCATGGAATACTGGATCAACCGATATTTTTATGCAACTCTGGTTATCACAATGTATCACCATTGGATCCATCTGATGATCGAACAAACCAACAAGTATCTTTCTCATCCATATGGCCTCACAAGTAGCCTAACTAGCTTCCATGTACTCTTCCTCGATTGATCTGAGTGCAACTGATCTCTGCTTCCTGCTATACCAAGAAACTGTTGCTGATCTAATGTTGAAGATGCCCCTTGATGTGCTCTTCTTGTCTGATGGACTACCTACCCAATATTCATCAGTGAAGCCTTGAAGCTTCACTCCCTCTATCCGTCTGTACCATAATCCATACTCTGTAGTGCCCATGAGATATCTCAACACATGCTTCCCCACCTTCCAAAAGAGCTTGGTAGACTTAACCATAGCTTGACTAAGCTGGTTAACTGTGTAGCATATGTCTAGTCATGTGTGCACCAAATACATAAGTAAAACCACAAGCTTCTTATAAAAATAACATCCACTACCTCACCTGAAGTAGCATCCTCCTTCCTTCCGTTACTTGCAAGAGGAGTCTCCATGGGTTTGCTTCCCTCCATGTGGAACTTCCTTAGAATCTCCATGGCATACTTACCCTGAGATACAAATAGCTCCCCTTCTCTTTGCCATATTTCCAAGCCTAGTAAATAATGCAAGAGCCCCATGTCCTTCATCTCAAACTCTCTTGCAAGATCCTCTTTGCAAGAAGTTATGAGCTACTCATCACCTGTTAGTATAATATCACCTGCATAAAGTACAATAATCAAAAGCTTACCATCAACCAAAATATGATATAGGTTCGCATCCGCTTCACTCTTTGTGAAGCACGACCCGGTGAAATAGTTGTTGATCCTGGTGTACCAAGCATGAGGTGCTTACTTCAGGCCATACAATGCTCTCTTGAGTTTGCACACATGCGACTCCCTGTCAAAGGTCTCAAAACCTTCTGGATACTCAGTATACACTTCTTCCTAAATCACTCCATTGAGAAAGAATGTCTTTACATCCATCTAATGTATCTTCCATCCCATCTGCTATGAGAGTGAAAGGATAGATATAATAGATGAGTACCTTGCAACCGGTGCAAAAGTATCCTCATAGTCAATCCTCTCTACCTGTGAGAATCCCTGAGCCACAAATCTAGCCTTTTATTTCTCCATACTCTCATCTTCTACCTGCTTCAACTTGTAGATCCACTTGGATCCAACCACTTCCCATGCACTGTTTCTGATAATGGAGTCATACTCCTCAACCATGGCATCAACCCATATTGGCTATTGCACTGCTTCCTCAAAAGAGGATGGTTCTGTCACAATGCACTCGCTCAAAAGAGCCATGTATCTAGTGTACCTGTCTGGGGACCTTCTCTGCCTGCGCTATGATGTAGGTGCTCCTACATGCTCTGTCGCATCTAGCATCAATATGTCAGCCTCTCTAGTGTGCTTCCTACCATTTCTGGTGGATGGATTTGCATGAGTGGTTTCTGCCACTCCATGATCCTGATCTTGTGGCTCCTCCACATCCTAAGGTTAATCCTTTGGAACTAAGAGTTCCTCATCTTCGTGCAATTTAAGCTCCCTCTCAAGGGAAGATCGCATGGCTTTCTCCTCATCAAATCTAACATCTCTCCTAAAAAATGTCATCCTGTTAGCTGGAAAATATAACCGATAGTTGTGGGGAGTATCAGTGTACCCCACAAATATCCCAACCTCTGCTAATGGTTCTAGCTTCTTCCTGGAATCTTTGGTCACATGGAAATATACAAATGAGCCAAAAATTTTAAAATATGAAACATCTGGTTTCTTACCTTAAAAATATTCCTATGGTGTACTCATGCAAAGTATCCGATGAGGACTCCGATTATGCACAAATACCGCAGTGTTCCATGCCTCTACCCACAGATGCAACAATAGGCCCTGATCATGTAATATAGCTTGTGTTTCTCCCATAATTGATCTATTCTTTATTTCTGCAACCCCATTCTGTTGTGGGTTATGAGGTGCAATCAATTCTCTTCGAATTCCTTCTTTGGCACAAACGTTCTTGAATTCATTAGAGATATACTCAGCACCATTGTTGCTCCTTAGAGCCTTCACCTTCTTCCTTGTATCTTTCTCTACCATTGCTTTGAACTCACAAAACTTGGAGAACAACTGATATTTCTTCTGCAGAAATGAGATCCAACACTTTCTAGAAAAATCATAAAAAAAATTCAAATCATCAACAAAAATCACATAATACATGTGCTTTTCTGTGGAAGGCATAGCGAATGGTCCACACACATCTGAGTGAACTCTCTCAAGGATTGTCGTTTCTCGGTTCTCCTTCTCGTGAAAGGTGGCCTTAGTATACTTCCCCATTGTACATCCTTTGCATGTGTCTATATGTGGAAGAGTACCCTTTGGAAGACCATTAGAAATCTGTTGCATGATCCTCAAAGCACAATGGTGTAGATGGCCCAATCTCCTATGCCATAACTCACCTGTATCCCGACTCACCACCTTCCCTGCTTTACTACTCAATGTTGTGCAAACATCTACATCAAGTTTGTAGAGGTTATTCACACAAACCCCAATCTTCTTCACCTGTCCTATGGCTTTGTGACGAAGGAACGCCTTTCCTTCACTGAAAACCACATCATATCCAAGATCCTCCAACATAGCAACTGAAACTAAATTCTTTTTCAAGCCTGGTACATGCATGACATATTTTAATAAGAAAGGTTTACCTGACTGTATCTGGAAAGTAATTGTACCAATCCCGGTAGCGCTATACCTCACGTCATCACCCATCTCAATGTGCATATGAAGATCCTAGTTCTCCTCCAAGCTACTAAAGAGTTCTTTGTTTCCCGTCATGTGGAAAGATGCTCCACTATCCAAGTACCACATAAATCCCATCATAGTTGACGCCATGCATGCGATGAGAGATTGTGTACTCTCCATTTTGATTTTCCTGAGATTTTCATTGAGTGCCAAATTTATGTGGTCACTGCTGCTTTGAAACAGATTTGTCAAGGCCTTCCACATAGCATATGGAGTTGCCTTTCCATGGAGACTCGAGACAATATGATCTCAAACTCCCTCTAACAAGATCGTCCTCACCTTTGCTACCTTCTTCTACCATGCATCAAGAAGTTTGGCATCTGTTGCTACAGGCTTGGGAATATCATTATCTGGAATTGCTTCAACCCATTTTCCTCCCAAATTTCCTCCATCATGTCCTTCCATGCAATATAATTCAAACTGCCCTCGAGTGCATATTCTAGTCTCAAGCCATTGAAAGACATCTTGATCCGCTTCTAGCTCCAAAGAAAGTATCTGCAAATTTTAATATTGTTCAACATAAACTCAATTTATTCTCCACTATTGTGATTCCCGGCACTCTGATACCGTGTAGAAAATCTCTAACGCGACTATAATACCATGTAGAAATTATATCAATGGATTCAATCCGATCATTTAATGCACTAAAACAAGATACTAAATCCTTCTACAATATTTGTGGAATATAAAACACGATCACTCAATCACATGCAAGTAAGAGAAAGAATTAAATTAATACACAACATCAGATATTCCTGGGGAAAGAAACTAATCAAAACCCCTCCATCTTTATTGTACAATCAACCAAGGAATCATGAAACAATACAATGTATTTGTGATTACCACAACCTCATACACTCTACCAATTGCTTCACACTGATCTAGGCAAAATTGGACAAACACATAGCAAATTATTAGCCTACCCTCAGCCTACCCTGCTTACACAATCCCTAGAGAATTAAACCCCTATTAATTAGGAAATTCAGCCTTCTTTGACTACACAATTCATCATGGGATTCTCATGGTTTTATAACTGCACTTGGGAAGTTTGCCTAAAATAAAACTGATTGTTTACTAGCCTTGAACCTTTGTCTCAACTGGTATCCACTAGAACTAGCATGCATGCAACTATAAATAGTGAATCATTAGTTACTTGGTAGATCACTACTAGTGAATTAAATCTATTTTCATTCATTTGATCTTTCAATAGCTCATCAAGCAGTTAGAACTAGTTAAATTGATTTTAACTCAATTATTGTGAGTTAACTGATCCCACCCACACTACACTAGTGCTACAACTGCAACTGGACCCTGTTAATAATATAATCACTCTACATGCCTATCCTTAGACCCTTAACTCAAAATTCTTGAGCTAACTAAGTCTATCACACTTAGTTAACTATTACAAGTTGTTATGAGATAAAATTACAATTAATTTTCCAATTTATTTAATAAATTGGCTTGCACACTAATGTATCACTAGGACCCATCACTGTGTGACCTGTAATCCCACACTAGTGTGTGTGTTGCATTTTCCTATTGAATTTCAACAACAAGAACCTTGTGAATAAATTCAATGGCCTACATTAAAAAACACTGATAAAATTATATCCAAAGGAATAGATGATCAAACCAAATTAGATTGCATCAAAATCATCTGAACAAAAATGATGGTGATCTACATGTGATCCATTGGTAAGATGATTTAATTAATTTTTTTCCTAAGGTTATATATTTTAGAAATTATATATTTTTTTTCTATTAAATTGTGTCTGTGTGTGTTCCACTAGTTATTGAAGATGCATGATATAAACAATTGTTGTAACACCCCTATTGGTGTTAGCTTCTTAAAGTGTACAATTTCATTGGTTTTGTAAATTGTAACAAAGAATATTTCACAAATTGAGTCATATTACACAGACATGTGCATTGTTGTACATATTGTAACTATCTACTAAAGTTAGTAATATAATCTCATCATTCTTGATATGTAAACTACCACGAATATTCAATTGGAATGATTTGTTTTAAAATATATTGAATTTATATGAAATAGTTTAATATGCAAGTTTGTTTCCTTAGATCTTAGATTTATTATCATTAATTGATAAATTAAATTAATGAAAATAATTGAAACATGGTAATGAAATAAAAAGAAAATAAGTACACCATCCACACACATGAACAAAAATTGTATCCTAGGAAACTTCATATGAGATAAAATCTAGTGATAAGGTTAGGCTTATGCTTCTCTCTCCATTTTTCAATTGTGAAAATGCAAGTACAAAGAAAATGACAATAATATGGAGTTTTATTTACAATATATCTTGAATGGCTACTGTAGAATACTCCTTGTCCTCTATTAACTCCTCTCAAACCTCACTCCTTATTGAGCTACTCAACCATGGAAAAAGTATAAATGATAAAAGAATGGAAACCTCTTTCTTCCTAGCGGTCTAGTATTTTGTTATGAGCCTTATGTTTTAAAAATGAAAAGAATCCAATAATTATAGTCTCCTTTAATGTGGAAACCTCCTTTTACAATGAATACAATGTACAAGACAAAATTTGATGATTGTAAGGGTGTGTATCCTTAATATATATATATATATATATATATATCAGAGACAAATAGTAGAATTAAAATAGAATGAGATCATGAGAGGTTCTATCCTACTTAACAATATAATAATAAAAATGTAATCACTCACAATTTATTGATTAATAGGAAGTTTTAGGGTTCACATGAGGATTATATATGGCTTAATATGCCCCTCCCATTCAAAGAAATGTTGTCCTCAACACTTCACTAATTAACTTCAAGTGTTTTTACATGAAAAACTCATCTTCCCATATGGCTTTTTCCATTGATAAGTTCTTTCCTTTTGATGATATAATCCATAATTGCTTTGGTGTATAAATGTAACCACCTTACAAAAGTTTGGCCCAGGAGGTACAAAATGTTGAACTCAACAAGACATGGGCCATCGTTGATACACGGCAACACCTACCCTGTTGTCATCAAAATATCGTTGTTGTAAGAAGCCGCACCTTAGACATTGTCAAGCGAGAGCCAATGCCACCCTCAAGAAATCATCGACACAATGCAGGCGTACTACAATATTGTGGACACACTACGACGTAGACGCACTGAAACCTTGGGGACACACTATGGCGCAGACACATTACAACATTGTGGACACACTACGATGCAGGTGCACTACAACATTGTGGAAGCACTACGACGCAGACGTACTACAACGTTGTGGACACACTATGGCGCAAGCACACTATAACATTGTGGACACACTATGATGCAGCACAGTACGATGAGTCACGTGCCTAGTCACCTGCCACGTCCCCACACTGTCTTTCCAGTCAGCCTCCATCTGTTCCAATCCCACGTATTGCCTTACATTGACACGAAATCACTAGAGCTCTCCATCAACCTACTTGTTGGTAGATCCAATAGTGATGGAGGAATTTCATCTGACGACCGTGCAAATCCCATGCTAAGAAATTGCAAGTGCGATAACGCCACGGAGGGGTGCAAAAAAACTGCTATGTGTCACCTCCTCGTGTGCCTCACATGCCTCCACGAGTTTCAAATATTGCTGCTCACACCACATGAAACGATGTGATGTGGCCTCCACCTCACGTCATTCGACTATGTGCCACGTGTGATGCACCTTGTTGCCCAGTCATCCAACACACATTCAGTCCACCTACCCAGTGAACTCCACCCATCATCCAACTACTCATCACCGGACTTTCTATATCTGCCTAAGCATCATGAACAATTAGCTTGTCATGTGGTTGGCAGTCAATTTCTGGTAAATTATATTATTGGTGTCCATTACAAGTCGTGCACTTGTAACCTCTACAACAAATTATTGTTTTCGGGACGCATCTTTACATTCTCCCTAATAAAATATTGAAGGAAATTAAAAAAGATAATGGCCAAAGTCATCTGGGGTGGTGGGAATGCAAAAAGATCTATATATTTAGTGAGATGGGAATATCTTGCTACTCTAAAAAAACAAAAGGAGGTTGGGGTATTTTAAATTTGGATGAATTCAGAAAATCTTTACTTATCAAATCACTGTGGCGGTGCTTAAATGGTAAAGGTATATGGTGTGAGATTGTACAAAACAAATATCTTGGACAGACGAGAACGGAGGATCTGTTTATCTCGAGATGGAAGGAAAGCAGCAGTTGCACAACTATTTGGAGGGGCTTTGGTAAAATCTGGCCATAAATTAAAGAAAATCTTAGGTGGCACTTTGGGAACGAGCACAAAATTTTGGTAGGTTGCCAACTCACACTGGAATCAGAGTCAGAACATAATATTAACGCGGAGCTAATCCAAAAACTGAATCAGAGGGGGGTCTTTTACATGCAGCAGATCATTGATGGTTGGGAATATGAGGCACCGAGATGGAAATCTTATACAGATCTAGGATCAGATGAGAGATGGGATGCTGAATGGCATGATTTCACAAAATCCATGAGGTCTTTAGGACTCTGTAGAACTGATAAGGGTGATAGACTTTATTGGGGAGGGAATAGATCAAGGGAAGGGATAGAAGTAAGGAAGATTTATGCAGCCTTGATAAAAAAATAAATTAATACAGGAATCTGATAGCTGGTTTAGGTTCATGTGGAAAAGCAAGGCATAGGTGAAAATGATTATTTTCTTATGGTTAGTATGGAGAGATAAGAACTTGACATGGAAAAATCTACAAAAGAAAGGATGGCATGGGCCGGGGTTGTGCTTTCTATGTGGTGCAGCAGCAGACGACAACCAACATCTATTCTATCTATGATCTTTCTCTTTGGAAACCTTGACAATCTTATGTGGAAGCCTGCATATCCGGCAACCAACATGTAGAACAACTGAAGACTTCACCAGGTGGTGGCTGCACAAAGGTAAGAACTACAAGGCTATCCCTATTTTGTATCATTGGTATATTTCGTGTAACATAAATCGGAAATTATTTGAGGGACAACCCTGCTCCCCTACAAAGACTGCTTACCAGATATATAGCACATGGGAAAGTTTAAAAATCTACCAGAAGCCACCCGGGGATATATCAAAGAGATTACGCCCACATGAGATTCATTATCCTGCTGGTTATTTTGATGGGGCCTCCCAACAATCAATATGCGGATGAGGTGCTTGGCGAATGATATCATCCACCTGCCATTATAAGATATTTTGGAATGGAGGTACTAGAACAAATATGAAAGCAAAATGTCTAGCTCTTTGGGGCCTCTTATGGTTTGCCTGCCAGTTATATATGGGTAAGATTTGGGTTTTTAGGGATTCTAAAATCCTTATTGATCATATGAATCAGAAGGCCACACCAAACCCTGGAATATTATCACATTGGATTGAGAGAATACATGCTTTAAAGAGAACTTTTTCTGCCATTTATTTTTCTCATGTTTACAAGGAGAAGAACAATGAAGTTGATCGTCTTTCAAAGAAAGGACTGGAAGGAAATTTTGGAGAGATGCATTATGAGTTAATCAACTCAAATGAGACTGGAGCAGCTGGGAAGGTCAATTTCATATGAGATCTTGGATGACTATTTCAGTTTATGCAATGGACCGGATGATACAAAAGATCCACTAGGATGAAGGAAACAACACAAATGATGCTTTTTGAACTTTTTGTTTTTGTTTTTTTGGATATTAAATCGACTGTTAAATCTGAAAAAGGTTATCACCTGATAAATGCCATAAAGAGATGGACTGAATTAATGTAAACTGTTTGTGGAAGGAAAGTAAAGTGAAGGAAAGTCCACATGATTTCCACAATCTGAATGTAATGTTTTTATATTGAACAAAAAAGTTTTTGTCCTCGTACTAAATATAAACCAGAGTATTTTTCACACTGAAAAAAAAAACCTCTAAGTTACCAAATTTGGTAAAAGTTGAGCACAAACCTTGCAAATTATAGCTATGAATAAAATCTATCTAGCAATTCTTCTTGTCAAGGGCTACACACTTCTAAATTTAAGAGAATTCGATTCATTCTAAATCTTGATTGTAAGAAAAGCGTGCTCCTTTAAAAGAAATTCCTTATCCTAGGCATAAGAACTCTATAATTCCATTGAATTAGACTTCTTAGATGCATTATTAAGATGAGGTAACCTTCTTATATGCTAAAAGCATGTGCCTTAAGCTTAAAAACCCTAAGCCTATCAGTTACACTTGCATCATCATTTTAGGCTCGAAGTTTGAAAGGCCCTACTGCCAACTTGTCCCTTTTGTCTTATGACATGTGGAATCCTATCATTTTTCCGAATTCAAGACCCCAAATCTATCTCCTCTTTTCCTCATAAAATGGCCTTGTCGTCCATAAAGAGTTGTGTAATGGTGAAGGCAAAGAATGAAGAAATGTGTTGCCCCAGCAAATATACCAATACCCAAGGTTCTCCCTTGTTGGAATATTAATTGAGGAAATTCATTCATACTCTAGTTAAGTAGATGGAATCACGGACCGTGTTAGAAGACACTGAAGAGACATGATATTCACTTCCAAATCTAAGGCAAAAGCTAGAGATAGTCGAGACAAAAATCCATTGGGCAAAGGAATATATTAGAAAATTGGAAATTCCATTGGTGCTTCTAAGAAGAGAAATATCCAACAAAAACCTCTTTCAAAATAGCTAACAAGATCATTTGGGAAAAAATCAGAAGGATGGTAAATAAGCATTGGGGGAATTTTGAGTTGATGTAGGAGAAGATAGAAATTGTTAAAGTGGCTCGTGGAGAATTAGATATGCTCAAAGGAATTAATGCGGAAACCTTAGTCAAAGCTAGAGTAGTCATATATTTTCTTAATCATATGACCAAAAGAAGAAGTCATAATCGACTCCATTTGATAGCCAAATCCAGTCAACTAAAGAGGAAGCATAAGTTGGTAACAAAAATATAATGTAAAGCAAAAAAAATGACAAATGGAATACAAAGATTTTAAAGGTAAGAGCAAGGCATTGTAAAGGAATATTTTCCCACCATTCTTTGATGAATACATAAAATTGTACCCTAAAGAGTGTTTTATGAATTATTGAAAATTCATTAAGAAGAACCAAAAGGACTTTGAAGAGGAGAACCATCCAGCATAAGAGAAAGGTATAGTGGATTTATATAAAGAGAATTTTGAGCTTTTTTTCATGCTAAAAGGCCTTTTTAAGGAGTAGGGGAGGGTGAAGTATCAACCCGTAACAACCATGGAAGAATTAATATCATATGCACGATCATGTGGAATTCCCATAGGAAAAGAACCAAAGAGCATATTGGATTTATACAAGTCATCCGAGAGGGATTCTTACTAGAGGCAAAGGATATTTCAAAATAGGCAAGGTTGAGATCGAGACCTCCACCACGATAATAGGTACAATAACAGGCAGGACTTTAACAGTCAGTGTCGGTGGTGATAGGAGGAAAGAGAAACAACACCATCAATACCTCCGCTGACGCTGTCATCATCATTCCCGTAGTAGTGCCTAGCTTATACATCGCCCAACAAGGAGAGAGAAGGCCTAGTTCACAACCAAGAGAAATAATGACTATCTCTTAAAGCCAAATGAGGGACCCACTCTATAGTTGGCAGATATTTCAAGAATTCTTCTATAAGAGGTTAGTTATAGTACAACTGAAATTTTTGTAAAGAATCTTGGTTATTTTTCAAATACCACTAGTAGTCTAGGGTGAGGTCCAAGTACTTGAGTGCCTATATATAGACCTCATCTTGTAAAATTTTAAGGAGGGAGAAATTTGGGCTATAAGGAATCTCTGTCAATTTTTTTGGGGAATTGTTGGGAGGTATTGAAACTATTCTAAGGAAGAATTCTACAAAAAATCTTGGGTTGTTTTTCCCATCGTATCATGTATCTTCTCATACCCATTTCATATTTTGAACTTTTCTACATATGAATACAATTTTATGAAATTTTCATGGCATTTTGAGTTGTTAACCTGATCCGTTATGTGAATTGAATGGAATTTCTTAACTAAAATAAATTTTGACATCAAGTATGATGGTTTATTTTAGTTTTGCAAAAATTATCAAGGTTCTTTGAAGAGTACCTTGAATTCTTTGATGTTTTTTATAAGGGTTTTACAAGAAAATGGTAAATTTCAAAATTATATGTAGCCTAGTGGTTGAATTCTTAATTTCCCAGCTACCCACTAGGTTTTGATTGATCTAAAGAAATTCTTAACTTCTCCTTTAAATCTGTTAGAATATATTCTTCATGCTTCATCCACCTTCCATATTTTAAACTCTTCATGTCAAACCCAAGGATAAAAAATGCTCTAAGTTAGGATCAATGGAAACACTACCTAACAAAATACATTTAATGTCAAATAGTTTTTTCGTCAAACTTTATTCCCAACTAGATTTCTAGTTTTATACAAATCAAAGTTGAATTTGAACATAATTCATACATAATTTTGTTACTTTCTTTGAAGAGCAGATCATGAATGTTAAATGTGAATAATGAGTCAATTTTCAAGGTTATTGCAATGTTAATTCTTTTTTGATTTAATTATTTTCATTTAACATGGAAAATATATGCACGAACAAATTTTTTAACATTATTTCAATGGTTGTAATGCATTCTTCATGTTATTTTACTTTCTTGTGACATCTTATAGGAGAAAATAAAGTTCATGAACCTTGAAATCCAATTTAAAGTCTAACAATAGCTAAATTCAAGACAACATTACACAGTCATTTTAGAAAAACACATTTATAATTAAAAGATAAATATACATTCTTATGTGATTACATTCCTAGTCATCTACATTTTTGTTGACTGATGGACCTGCCAACATTCAGGGATCTTCCTAATGTGAAGTCCCAACTATACCTTACACCGTTTGGAGTAGGAGTTCCAATGGTGGGGTGATTAATGATATGCCTTGGACTGAAAAATACATAGAGTGGTGCACGGTGCCTTTAGTTAAAGAAATTGTGTGACCCCACATAAATTCAATATGATGCATGACCGGTTCTAATAGCGAAAGGAAAAGGAGGTGTGCTCTTTGGAACCCTGTAATAGTACGCAGCTTGAAAGGAACACATGAGCTAAAAGAAATCACACAAAATAACAAGTAGAATAGTCCAAAAGTTAAAGGTGATGGGTTAAAACATGAGCACACATTCAACAAGATTCGTACAAATACAAGTGAAATAGTTCATAAGCATATGCGTAAGTTAAACAACATACATCACAAATATAATAAGATTAGTCATACTACGTTTACAACATGCATGAAGACGTGTTGACTCTGATTTTATTATAAGTGAAAGTTCCGTTCATACATGCAACATGATGAACCACTTGCCCCAATAGTGGAACGTGAAGTCAACAACACATGATCCTCCCAAAGAGATATACTCCCTCTACGCTATGGAGAAGCCAAGGCTAACAAAAAACTCCCAAGCCCTTTCTAAGCATAAGCCTAGAAAAAATCTTGGCTCCCTAAAGTCCTTTACAAGAGTTATGAGGATGTATTTATAACCAAAGGGGGGTGACCCTTGGGTGCCCCCTTGGTGACTCTTGGACTCCCCTCATGAATCCAAACATTACATACGACTCTTCACATTCCATCATGGACACATGGAATTTCACTTATACAATAATTACAAATAATATACATTTTCCACTTGTACCCATATCAGATAAAATATCGTAGAGACAACTTGACAACCTAACAGGATAGAACACTATGATGTTGGAGCTTGGGTGAAATTAATATGGGAAAATTAAACTTGATGTCTCTTAGTCATGTTATCACTCTGTAATTTCTGAGGTTGTGGAAGAAACCATAGAGGCAACACAAAACCACTTTGGAGTTTAGGATCCAGCCTTCCTAAACTCAAAGAGGGATCTCTCTGTCAAATTTAACTTTGTTGAATGTATGATATTAGGCTATCCATGAATGCTCAGTTGTTTGTTTGATTGTTTGAGATTTGTTTTAATTGGTTTGGTTGATTCAATTCCCAAATTTCCATTGGGCTATGGAGTCTACAACTTAACATAGACATGTCTCAGATTTTCAAAGGGTTTTCACAGGGCAAGGTAGCTGAACTAACTGGATCTTTCAGATTTAAATGAAGTGTAATAGAAGAAATGAAATAGGTTCAATTAATAAAAAGAGAAGTTAAGAATTATTTAATTTAATATCAGAGGAAAACATTAAATTATCCACAGCTAGAATCATAGTGTATCTTTCAACAAATTCTATTCATCAACTTTCTATAAAATAATTCACAATTAAGAACACATAAGTATGGGAACAAAGAAATAAACACATAGACAGTGAGAGAATAAATTCACCAAATAGTCCACCACATGAATCATGTGAAATATTCCTTTTATTACTGATCAGCCCATCAAATGGAAAATTACAATAGCTTCTGGAATGAAAAAATCGACCCTCAATACTTCGAAATCTGATGTATTGAGACAATTATTTACAAAAGTCACGTCATAACTGATCATGATATATTTTAGGAAAATATAAAACAAATTATATCTCTTATTACAAACTAATATGGAAAGTTGGAACTGTTTGAAAGTTGGCCCTAATTTGAAGGAAGTTGTTACTGATTTGTCACTTTGATCCTTGCTGCATTGTTGATCCTTTGACTGAAGATAGAGTTACTCACTTAATCTAGTAACTCATGTAACTTATCCCACCTTTCTTCATTTAGAATAGATAATTTAGTCACCCTCCTGTAGATCTCATCAACTTTGGTGTACATGGAAAGTGTAGGCTTGATGACAAAAATATGATTTACCTCATGTTGTATGGTTAAATCATTCTCCAGTGCCTCAGGAAAGGATTTTCCTGTTATGCTACCTATTATACCTACAAGCTTGGACCTGTCCTTGACCACATATTTCAATTTCTTGTTTTATTCCTCCTAAGTGATCAATTTATCATTTATCACAAATAAACTAGCCAGTCCCTTTTTGTTCAGCACTTCAAACCTGTTGACACCAATTTCCAGCCTGTGACATTTTTGTTCCAACTGTAGGATGAGGTTATTTTTGGTCAAAACCTTCTTGACCTCAAGTATTTTTTCAGTTCTGTCTTCAATTCCCACTTCCTCCAGCTCATATTTATTTTTATAATTCATAAATTTGATAATATTAGTGGCTTTGGTGGGCTTATCATCCAGCTTCGCTTTGATGTCTTCAATGGCTGTTGTACCTTTCTGTATCAACTCCTGTTGTTCAAAAATGATTTTTATGGAAGGCCAAATTTCATTCATTGAGTTAAGGATGTCTATCAATATGTTATATTTTTCTTGGGTGAAGGTCTGTCCCATGACTGTCTCTTTTCCTATTTGTTGTATCCTTTCCATTAATATTTGGGACCTTTGTGCCTCGGCCATGTGTGAGTCCTCACTTTTGTTCTTCGGCTCCTGTAGGGCCTTTATCTATCCCTGTAGCCTCTTCATATATTCAATTTTTATTGACATATATTCCATTGCTTTTTTTAATTTTCCATTATCATTAGTGGATTGTGTTGGACGCATATGAAGGGCACTGCATCCATGGAACCATGGCCAACTGTGAATTTTTTTTCTTTTCTTTGATTAATTTATCCATCTTTGTCTCCATATTTCTAATTTGTGCATTATGTGCCATGATCGACTTGATAATGTATTCCTTCTAGCTCTCTGACTCTCCTATATCCTTTGTCTGTGGGGCCTTGGTTGCTAGCATCTTTAGCTGCTTTCTAAGTGCTACAATATCAACAGATTTATTCTTGATCAACTCTTTATTTGCTTTAACATTCTTTGGATTATACCCCATCTTTATGACTACTATTTCTAATGATTTTATTCTCGTATCCTTTTCCAAAAATGAAATATTTTCAATCTTCAGCTAAGATTAAAAATTAGTAAGGGATACCTGAAACTTTTAAGCATTCATTGAAGTGTTAGTCAAAGTGGAAAATATCATCTCTCATGTTTTCTTATTTATCTCCATCTGATCGATGGGATGAATATCCTTTGTATCAAAGTGAAAGGAGGTCTTCTTGTAGTCAGAAAATGCCTCTGGATGTGGAATATGAGCTTGTAAGAATGCCATTTGCATTCTTCCCTTCTCTGTATCAAAGGTTGATAGAAGTCTTCTTTGAGCACTGGTATTTTGTTTCCAGAATTGAGTATAGATATTTCCTTTAAGGATCTCATTCTTGAGCTTTATCTCTTTGTATTTGTCAAAAGTACTTTTCTCTTTATCTCATGAATTAGCCCAGATGTTTGGGTGGGGTCCTAATGGTCTTGTGACACTGATTTTGCTGCTAGGGGCATTTTGAATTTGCTACCTGATTGTGGAGAAGAAAGTGGATCTTTGATGACTATGGTGGCTTGTTCTTCTTCTTCTTTTTCAAAATCTGTCTTAGGACTCCTTTTAGCTTTATTTCTGTAGATTATTTTAAATGCCTTTGTTGAGCTTCCTGCAACTGAAGGGGATCCTTCCTCTCTTTGTCTCTTCCTTTTCTTCTCCCTGTGATGTGCCAAGAACATTTGACCAGTAGCCTTGAATGTTCTGCTTTCAACACTTTTTTGCATCTGAATTATTTTTTTGTTGTTGTAGTAGTTATGGTGGCACATTAATCAGGAGCTTAGGGCCTTCTCTGTGGACTTCAACTTTTGACAATAGGTCACCCAATAAAGCAATTAAAAATAATGATATTTACAATGAGTTTATCAATAAACACTTCTATTCTCGTGAAAAATAATGTTTTAGCATCCTGCCATTCACATGTCCACTAGGTAGCTCTATTCCATCCAATTATTTGAGGAAAAATCCATTGTGACCCCTGTAGGAATGGATGATATAAGGTCCTTTCCATAGGTTGTCAAAATTATTATGCTTACCTTTCTCTTCTCTTCTTAAATCCCATTTAAAAAAACTATTCCCTAGCTAAAAATCATCAGCCTTGGTCCTTTCATAAAATTTCTTGACATTCTCCTAGATGACATGTGTTTTTTTGTACACTTCTTCCCTAGATTTCTCCACCTGTATGGTCTTTTTTATCCTTCTCTGAATATCATTGGATTCCACCTACAACTCTTGAATCATTTTCATAACCGAGACTCCTAAAGAATTTGGAAAGACAACCTCCATTCCATAAACTAATTGGTATGAGGATATGCCATTTGATTTCTTAGTGGTGAGTCTATTAGCCCACAGTGCATTTACTAGCTTATTGTGCCATGACTTCTTGTTGTCTTCTAGCATTTTTTTAATGATATTAACTAAACCATTATCTGAGGATATAACTAACCCATTCCCCCGAAGGTAATATGCAGTTGAATGTCCTAGAGTTATATGATAATTGCCGTAGAAGTCGACCATTTTCTTTGAATTAACTTGGTGTTGCATTGTTTGTGATAAGTTTCCGGGGACATCCAAATCTTGATAGTTTATTAGCTTCTAAAAATTTGATGATCAAAACATCTATTGTTTGTCTTGAGGGTATAGCTTCAATCCATTTAGTGAAATAACCAGTGGCTGTGAAGATCCATTTGTGCTGGGTCGAGGATGGTAGATGTATTTCTCCAATGAAATCCAAACCCCATTGTTGGAAAGGAATTTCAATAGATATGGGTTTCAAGTATAAAGGTAGTATTTTCCTCTTGCCTTCAAAAATTGGCACTTGTGACAGGAAGTAACTTTTTTATGGACATCAACAAGGAGTGTTGGCCAGTAAAAACCAACTCTTAGGATCTTATTGGCAGTGGTTTTCCAATACAAATGTCCACCACAGTCTCCTTCATGAAATTTTTGCATGATTTTATCTGTCTCATCCTTCAAAAAACAATTTAGTAGAATTCCACCTCTATATTTCCAATACAAATTATTGTCTAAGATACAAAATTGCACAGCCTTTAACTTGAGAAATCTAGATTTTGTTTTGGTCAAACCAGGAGGAGCTAGTAAATTTAATAATACAAAAATGAGGTATGCATACCAGGGAGACATTGTAAGAGCCTCATCTATTTATGGAGTCGCCTGCTTTTCTTGGTCATCCAGTGAAACTACAAAATTAATATCCAAAGCATGAAAATTAGACTCGGCCTTCAAAATAGATAATTCCTGACCTTTAAAGAGCTTGGTGGGTTTAATTTCAATATCATATTCAAGGATAATGGAAATCCACTTACCTCTCTTCCCATCAGGTCCGTTTTGAGTCAAGATGTCTTTGAACACAACATTTGGAACAAAATAAGTTCTGTGAGAATGAAGAATATACACTTTGAAATACTTAATTTTTTTTATTCGAGAAAATTCTTGCTTTTCCATTATATTATATTTTTATGCAACATCTCTTAGATCCTTTCTAAAGAAAGCAATGAGATTCTCATGTCCTTGATTGCTTTTCTGTAAGAGGACTGCTGCAATAATGTGTTCATATGCAAATGAAAAGATTATGAAATATTTTGTGAAGTCGGGGCTAATTAACACAGGTGCTTTTGTTAGGGCTTGTTTTACTTGGTCAAATGACTGTTTAGCCTCAATAATCCATATGTGTATTTTCTTAACATGTTTGTTATGTTCCTAAGGAGTTATGCCAAGTTAGGGATAAAAATTCTTAGAAATTTTATTTTACCAATAAATGATTTAAGCTATTTCACATTCCTAGGATGAATTATCTTTAAAATGGCCTCAATCCTGCTGGGATCAATTCTGATTCCCTCTTTGGAAATAATATGCCCTAGAATTTTGCCTTCCTCTAGGCCAAATAGTGTTTTATTTGGGTTAAGGGAAATGCCAAACTTCCTACACTTCTCAAATATTCTCCTCAAATTCTCTTCATCTTTTTTTGAGAAAAAAGTGATGTCATCAAGATATATGACTATGGATCTACCAATTTCATCAGCAAAATAAATGTCCATTTCTCTATGAAATGTAGCTCCAACATTCATTAATCCAAAAGGAAACTTCACATACATGAAGGTACACCATGGAGTAGTAAATGATTTATTATCATGATGATCAGGGTGGACTAAAACCTGGTTATAATAAGAAAAACCATCTAAAAGAGAAATCCTACTAGCTTTTGTAAAATATGATCCATCTTAGGTAAGGGGTAATTGTCTTTTAGAGAGACTTTATTAAGATTCCTAAAATCTACATAAAGTATAATTTCACCTATTTTCTTCCTGGTTGGTACTAAGTTGGATACCCAGTTAGAATACCTCAAAGGTACTATAATTTTAGCATCATGCATTTTCTTAACCTCTTTTTCAATTAAAGGCATCAACATTGGGTTTATCCTTCTAAGTTTTTGTTTGAAAGTTTTCTGGTCATCTTTAATAGAAATTTTTTGTTGTATAATGTTGGTGTCATAAGATTTTAAGTCTTCATAACTCTAGGCAAAAGCATCAATAAATTATTTGACCGGACTGATATATTTTTTGTTTTCAGCATAAGGCAATGATTTAGAAAATTTTACCATTTTTGGGTCTTGTTCATTTCCTATGTTGCAGTCTTCCAATTCAGCTCCTATGGGTTCAATTTTGGGTTTCTTGGCTACATCGTTAAATTCAAAAAATTATGCTAAGGGAACTAACCCCCGTGGTAAAAAAATATCTTTCAATTGAAGTATTTCTAGTTCTTGTGTTTCTTGATCTATCTCTGGTAATTCTACTTTATTTACATTTTTATGTACATGGTTTCCTAACTGGTTTTCTAAATCAAACTTTACATCTATATTATTTTCCAACTCACAATCTACATCAATGTTGGCTTCTTCAAATTCATCCATTGATTGAAAACAAATTTCAATTTGTTGATCATTCCAAAAAAAATGCCAATATCTAACATTGTCCGGGATAGTTGGCCTGTGTTTTACCTCCACAGTGTATTGATGACTGGGACAGAAAGGGATTTTGCAGATATTGGCAGAACTGGCCCCATCATCAGCCAAAATATTCTAATTTCTTGGGATTACTAATAAATCATATTCTTCAAAACAATCCAAAAAATCCATGACAACATTTATGTAGGCTCTTAATCTAGGGTTTTTAGCAGAATATTCTCCCTTGATTTGTTTTATTATTAGTTCACAATCTACATGAATGGAAATTCTTTTAGCACAATGTTTTTTCAACAATTGTAATCCTAGTATCAACGCTTCATATTCAGCTATATTATTTGTACACCGAAAGTTTAGCCTATATGAATGTCCCTATGCATGGTCAGTTCCTAAGTTTGAAGCCCATACTCCCACCCGTGATCCCCAGTGGAGTCGCCAGTTGTTAGTGTGAATTCTAATCGCAAGCGTACCAAGAAAACTCACTTTAGTTGTGCATAAAAAACAACCCTAACATCAAAGATGGTTGCCAATTTCCTTATATATGCAGTTAGTTGACCAAGATAAACGCTACAAAATCCATATCTATGCAGTTAAAGACATTAAATGGAAAATAAAAGCAAGAGTTGCTCCATGCATTAAATAGACAAGAAAATAATAATTTTAAAGAATTTTGTATTTATGAAACCTAGGAAGGGAACATAGAAAGATGTTACCAGTCCTTATCAATGGGATGGTTTCTTGTATGTCCTCAGCACTTCAGATCTAAGATCCCTCTCTCTTGATGGTGTAGAAAACCGAGATAAAAATGGAACTCAAGGGGATTTCACAAGAAAAAAGCTAGAAAAATATGATGGAGGATCAAAGTCAGACCAAAAGTATAGATCTAGAGTGATCTTTAGGCAACAAAAGGTAGTGAATGAATGGAAAAACCCTTCTATTTATAACAAAATATTGAGTTAGTCTAGATATTGGTGCATAATTAAAATATTATTAACCAAATCTAGATCCAACTTTTATGGAATATTTTGTTATTTTTGTTGGAGGGAAAAAGAATTTGAATTTGGTCGAATCCGTTTATTTGTAAATAATAACTAAATAAATGATTTATTTATTATTTTAAGAATCTGGTTGAGTAATAATTAAATAAATAGTGATTTATTCAATTATTTATAAATGATTTAGTCAAAATTAGCAAGTAATATTATTTAAATAATGTTTTAAATAATTATTCCTAGAAAACAATAAGATAACTAATGATTTATCTAATCAATTTTCCTGTTTTGGGTTAAATATGACCAGGAATATTAATCAAACTGTTGTTTAATTAATTATCCCTTGAGGAAAAAAAAAAAAAGGGATTTATTCAATATTTCCTTATGGGGTTTCCTGTTTAGACCATAAACAACTTAATAAATTATGGATTATTAAGTTATTTTTCACAGGGAAAGAAATTTTACTAGGGTAAAATTGGTCTTACATGGTGAACTTTGGTCCATCTAATAGTAACAGGTTAGATGACCAAAAATTGGTGTAGCAATCCATATTCCAAAGAGGTTCATATTATGTATTATGTTCCACTACTGCTGTTTTTTTCTGTGATTTCACAAAGATCATTTTCTAAGTTGGCAATGTGTTTTTCCATATCCCCATTTTTATACAGAATTAATGAGTCAAGGTTTGAGTGGACAGAGTATAAAGGATAATTATGGGGTTTCTCTTGGCTCATGACCATGAACTTCATTAGTGTCTCCCTATATAACCTCCTTTGCTGACCAAACATTGGGATGGTAGCAAAGGTCATGTCCATCTGTAAGGTTCCTTGCAACTTAGCTCCCCATGAGGGAGACAATAACATGCCATACTTAGATGGTATGTTTGCAGCAACTATGTCCATCACCAAGCTCTTGGCTATAATTTGTGCCAAAGTGACACACAAGTCCTTAATGAGACCCAAGAATTTTACCTTACTTGAATCAAAAGAGTACAGATCTTTGTACGGTCTTATGATGTCAAGTCCTAGTTTTTCCATGAAAACCTTAGGCATAAGGTTATGTGAGGCTCCTGATTCTAGCATGGAATTATGCACAATTGTTTCATGAATTTTCAGACTAATATATATTGTAGGTACACCTCCTTCTTGAGGTTTTCCATCTACTTCAGGTCCAAACAAACTTTCAAGTTGGTCATCATTAAAATTGACTGTATCTGCTCATTCCCCTATGTTCAGAGTTTTATTACTTGGGACATATACATGTTCTTGTTCATAACATTTGTTAGTGGAATGGGTATTTTAAGCTTTGATAACTAATTTTCAATATTGAAGGATGTATGGACTTTATTCATGTTTAGGAAATCTGTTTTTTCAACAACATATTTTTGGGTGTTTTATTTTGGCTGGCTAGTGGTTGGAACATATATCTGAGTTATTTTTGAGGCAGTATCAAATGTATTTTTAGTGGAACTTTATGGAGTATTTTTAGGAATAATTTCAAGAATTTTCTTTGTAGGAGTATCAATTGTCTTTTTACCTTGCGATTCAACAACTTTCTTTGTAGGGCTATTTGTGGTTTTATTACTTCTAAGGTTATACTGCCTGTGAACTTCCATGATAGCATTTTCAAAGCCTTGTTTATAGTAATTTAATTTTTTAGAATTAATTTATGTTTGTGAAAGCATAAAAATTTCTTGTTCTTCTTGAGTAAGAAACAAATAATCACCATCATTTATCCCCATTAGGTTGATATGAGTATCATCTAGGTCTTCAACTGTTTCACGCTCCTCATCAGCATAGTTTTCTTGAAAAGGAGACCTAACCTACTGGTCTGGTCCCTTTTTTTCTCTTTGTTTAATTTGTGGTGTATTTCTCCTAAAATTAGGATTTGTAATTTGAGGACCAGGTTGATTTTCTCTTGGAGGGGTCCTGTCAGTAATGTTGATTCTCTCCATTATTCTTTCCATTGTTCTAACTAGGGAACCTATCTTAGCATCAAAGGAATATTTTTATGGTTCCTCTTTTATTGTCACTCTCTTCTCATTCTTAAGCCTATCTCTCTTGGCGAATAAATTTTCTTCTACACTGACAACATCTCTCTTCATCTCTTACAAGGTTGCAAGTTTTATTTCTCTCAAATGGTAAGACATATCAGCATTGAAACCATCCAGGAATTTAATTTGGGATAAACCTTGAGGGGGGCTTAGTGTTTGCTGGAATTGCATTATAAACATTGTTAAATCTAGTGCAGTAATCTCGTACACTCTCTCTAGGGGCCCTTCTAATGTTCTCATACTCTGATAGGATCTGAAGGGTGTTTTATTTATCTCCAATCTCTTGAGGAATGATTGGTGAAAAGCAGTGAGATCATTTATACTAGCTAGTGCTAAGGCCTTGAACTATTTTCTAACTTCCCCAGTTAGACTTTCAGGAAATAGTCTCATTTTGACATATTCCTCATCAAATTCTTGAAGATTGTAAAAATAAATCATTCTGTCAACATGTTGTTGGGTAGTGATGGGTCTAGTACCATCAAACTGAGGGATTCTAGTTTGATATTCTTGGGCCATATTACGCAAAGGTGCAACCCAAAACAAGGGAGCATACCTTGCTGCCATGATTAGGATTTGGGTATGAACGATAGATGAGGGTATGAGTGGTGTAGGTGTAAGAGTTCCTACTGTAGGTTGAAGCATTGTCTGAGATGCTATTGGAGAAGTAGTAGAGATTATAGAGGAAGTGGGGCTAGTTGATGTAGGATGCATTAATTGAAAATAAGCAGAAGATGGTGTTATTGTTAATGCAGAGAATTCAAGATATTGTTGAATGTAAGCTTCATGAAAAACTTGACCAAGGTCAGATACTAGATCTTGAAATTTGTCAAAGCTTTGGATAATTTTTAGATCATATTCTAGTTCAATGGCTTGACTTTTAGATGTAAAGGATTGCAGAAATGATTGATCAAACACCATTTCTTCAACAAAAATCTCATACTTAGTTCTAAATATATTGTGCTCGAATGGTATGTCAAAATAAATATCTTCTAAAGTGACAAAAATCTCAGGGAGAGAGTTTTCTATGGGTGGGGGACTGCTCCTTCCCTGACTTTCAACTAAAATCCTTTTTCTAATCAGTTTTTCACGGTCATCGACAATTTTAGCAAGCTCTAGGTTAGTATGAGATTTGGTGTAGATTCTCTTAGGAGCCATAACTAAAAATTTTAAACACACACACACACTATTATTTACAAAGGTGCACAACCTCTGAACATTTATTTCTACAAGTTAAAACTTTATTTTTCCTCAAATAAATTTCTTTAACCAGGGAAATGAATTTGCGGAAAGGTCACAATGTGTTCTTCCCATGTATGGTTGCCACTATGTTATCACTTTGTAATTTCCTAGGTTGTGGAAGAAACCATAGAGGTAACCGCAAAACCACTTTGGAGTTTAGGATCTAGCCTTCCTAAACTCAAAGAGGGATCTCTCTATCAAATTTAACTTTGTTGTATGTATGATATTAGGCTAGCTATGAATGCTAAATTTTTTGTTTGATTGGTTGAGATTTGTTTTAATTGGTTTGGTTGATTAAATGCCTAAAATTACATTGGGCTATGGTGTCTACAACTTAACATGGACATGTCTCAACTTTTCAAATGGTTTTCACAGGGCAAGGTAGCTGAACTAACTGGATATTTTAGATTTAAATGAAGTGTAATAGAAGAAATGAAATAGGTTCAATTAAGAAAAAGAGTAGTTAAGAATTATTTAACTTAATATAAAAGGAAAACATTTAAATTATCCATAGCCAGAATCAGAGTGTATCTTTCAACAAATTCTATTCATTTCCTTTCTATAAAATAATTCAGAATTACGAGCACATAAGTTTGGGAACAAAGAAATAAACACATAGACAATGAGAGAAGCACTTCACCAAATAGTCCAACACATGAATCTTATGAAATAGTCATTTTATTATTAATCAACCCATCAAATGGAAAAGTACAATAGCTTCTGGAATGCAAAAATAAACCCTCGATACTTCGAAATATGAAGTATTTATATAATTATTTACAAAATTCCTGTCATAATTGATCATAGGAAAATCTAAAACAAATTATATCTCTTATTAAAAACTAATAGGGCAAGTTGGAACTATTCGAAAGCTGGACCTGATTTGAAAGAAGTTGTTGAACTATCACTTTGATCCTTGTTGCGATGTTGATCCTTTGATTGAATATGGAGTTACTCACTTAATCTAGTAACTCACATAACTTATCCCACCTTTCTTCATTCAGAATAGACAATTTAGTCACCCCCTTGTAGATTTCATCTACTTCGGTGTACTTGGAGGAAGTAGGCTTGATGACAAAAATATGAGTTACCTCATGTTGTATGGTTAAATCATTCTCCAATGCCTCAAGAAATGAGTTTACTGTTATGCTGACTATTATACCCACAAACTTGGAGTTTTCCTTGGCCACATCTTTCAATTTCTTATTATAGTACCCCTGAGTGATCAATTTATCATTTATCAACAATAAAATTGGTAGTCCCTTTTTGTTCAACACCTCAAACTTTTTGACACCAACTTCCAGCCCCTGGAATTTTTATTCCAGCTGGAGGACAAGGCTATTTTTGGTCAAAACCTTCTTGACCTCAAGTATTGTCTTCAATTCCCACTTCCTCCAGCTCATATTTATTCTAAGAATTCATAAATCTAATAATATTAGTGGCTTTTGTGGGCTTATCATCCAAATTCTCTTTGATTTATTCAATGGATGTTGTAGCTTTCTATATGAAATCCTTTTGTTAAAAAATGATTTATATGGAAGGCCAAATTTCATTCATTGAGTTAAGGATGTTTGTACATATGTTCTCTTTTTCTTGGACCAAGGTCTGGCCCATGGTTGTCTCTTTTCCTATTTGTTGTATCCTTTCCATTAATATTTGGGACATTTGTGCCTCAAACATGTGTGAGGCCTCACTTCTGTTCCGATGCTCTTGTAAGGCCTTTATCTGTAAATTCAGCCTCTTGATTTCTTCAGTTTGTATTGACATATCTTCCATTGCTTTTGTTATTTTTCCAGCAGCATCAATGGGTTGTGCTGGAGGTGTTGTTGATGTAGAAGTACCTATAGTTGGTATTGCTGTGAGGGGCACTGCATCTAAAGGAGCCATGGCCAACGATGTTTTTTTTTCCTTTTATTTGATTAATATATCCATATCTATCTCCATATTTCTAATTTGTGCATTCTGATCCATGATCAACTTGAGCATGTATTCCTTCTGTCTCTATGACTTACCTATTTCTTTTGTCTACGGGTCCTCAGTTGCTGGCATATTTAGCTCCTTTATAAGTGTTGCAATATCATTATTTTTCTTCTTGATCAACCCTTCAACTGCTTTAACATTCTCTGGATTATACCCCATCTTTATGACTATTTCTTCTAATGATTTTATTCTGGTATCCTTTTCCAGAGATGAAATATTTTCAATCTTCAACTGAGATTGAAAATTAGTAGGGGATACCTGCAAATTTGAAGCATTCATTGATGTGTTAGTCAAAGTGGAAGATATCATCTCTCCTATTTTCTTATGCATCTCCATCTGATCAATGGGATGAATGTCCTTTGTATCAAATTCGAAGGAAGTATTCTTGTAGTCAAGAACTGTCTTTGGTTGCAGAATTTGAGCTTGTAAGAATCCATTTGCATTCTTCCCTTATCTATATCAAAGGTTGATAGAAGCCTACTTTAAGCATTGGCAGTTTGTTTCCAAAATTTAGTATAGATGTTGCCTTTAAGGATCTCATTCTTGAGTTTTATCTCTTTGTATTTGTAAAAAATACTTTTCTCTTTATCTCCATGGATTATCCAAGATGTTTGGGTTGGGTCCTAATGGTCTTGTGACACTGATGATGCTGCTAGGGATCTTGTGAATTTTCTACCTAATTATAGAGAAGAAAGTGGATCTTTGATGACTATGGTGGCTTGTTCTTCTGCTTCTTTTTCCAAATCCGTCTTAGGAAGCCTCTTATATTTATTTCTATATATTATTTTAAATTCCTTTGTGGAGCTTCCTGCAACTGAAGGGTATTTGTCCTCTCTTTGTCTCTTCCTTGTCTTCTCTTGAGGAGTAGGAATCTGTGAGGTAGAGGTGGACATAAGCTACTCCTCTACTTATTATAAGGTGTTCTCTGCATATTCCAACTGATTCATGTACCTTTCAATCTCTGGTCTCCATGTATGCACATAAGGAGTGGTTTTCTATTCCACCCTTTGCTTGGAGACTAGTCCAAATGGGTCATAAGACCATGTGAAGCTCAAAGTTAAATTCATTTGTTTCAGGAGATTATTTTCTTCTTCATCACCTGCCCTGATGTTATAAATAAAGGGACCAACCAATGTCTTTATTGTGAACTGAGACTTCTTTTTGGCTGAAACAAAATGTATCTCATCAACAATAATCATTTGTATTATGTATTCTAGAGAAAATATTCACATTGGGAGGTATTTAGGAAGTTTTTATGTGTTAGTGTCCCTGATTTAGCAGATTGGTAGACCAAATGCACAAGGTAACATCAGACCAGTCTTTGGAGTCTTAGGACCTAGCCTTCCTGGACTCAGAGAGTGCTCTCTCTATTGTATGCAAAGGATGTGAACCTGTTTTCTTTTAGGGTTTTATTTTAGGCTAGTTGTTAAGTGTAGGGTTTTTTGATTATTTTGGTTGGGTAATATAGTCAAGTAGAATAGATGGAATGAGGAAATCTTCAAGTCATTGGGCTATGGAGTCTATAAAAGTCATGGAAAGTTCAACAATGGATTGGGGAGCATTACAGGGAAAATCTAGCATTGGTCAATGGATTTTCAAGGTTTATGGGAAATGAGATGGACATCAAGTTTGTGAACAAAGGTAGGGAAAAGGGCAATAAAGAATCCTTTATCACATACCTTTTTAACAATAATGGACTTAAATACATAAGCATAAAGAACAAATCAATAGACAGGGCTAACCAGTAACTCTTTGATTCAACTTAAGAAAATAAGCATTCAAGGAAAACATTCTAATGAAATATAGAAGGCGAGAAACTCATTTAACTTCTAGTGATTTCACCTTCAAGGTTAGAAAACATTCAAGATACACATATAACTTTAATCAAAGAAGAGGGAACACCTAAACATCATTGATCATAGTTATGAAGATCTCCAAAACAAGTATTCAAGCATGGAGAAAAGGTATGATCGAAACATAGCCTCTTTGGCAGACCTAATTAATGGTACTTTGGAGAGAGACCTCAAGAACAATGTTTAGTGACATCAACCAAGCAGGGCTAACCATAAATCATCTTTGATACCTACAGTATTAAACCATTCATGAAACAAACAATCTTAGGGGTTCTAGTGAGAAATTAAGAATTTTCTAAAATGTCCTAGCAGAAGAAAAGATAGAGACAATGAAGAAAAAACAGAGCTAAGGTGCCTTTGAAGAACATTTCTTAGTCTAAATCCTTTATTATATTGCAAAATAGAAACATGGAAACATAATGAAACATTAGAAAAAAATAACTGAAATAGAAGCACTTCACCACTAACCAAGCTCAGGGATCCTGCAAGCAAGCCTCCTCCATAAAAAAACAAAACAAGCCATTCATAAGCTCTAAAACACCAATTTATCTTCAACCTCCAAAAGAATATGTATTTCTCCAAAGAGTCATTAAATGCCAAAGTTTACAATGAAGCCCTCATGCTCTATTTATTTAGCAAAGGAGGGAAAAAACCCTAGATAGGGTTGGAAAATGTCAAAATCACTCATAAATGTCATAAATGCCCAAGAGACCATGCAAGGTCCAAGGCACAAAATATCTCATGAAATAAATGCCAAAATAACTTCTAGCACCTAATTCTAGAGTGATTTGTCTCAAAACATTAAAATATCATTTTGTAATAAATGAGTGTGTTTTTTTGACTTTTGGCTAAAAACACACAGTGCAGTCTATAAGCGCAGCGCCTTGACATGCAGAAAATAGGTCCACTTGCAGCCAAGTTTTGGTGACCTTCCCGATGTCGAAATTTGCTCTGTGATGGCTAGTTGGAAATTTTGCTGAGTATAATTTCCAAATATACCTTTTTATTATTATAATTGAGCCCCTGTAACCTATCCAAAAAGCTAAATTCCCCAAACTACTCTGAGCGCAATGCCAAGCCTGAAAATGAGGCAGAAAGGTAGAAAATGAGGTGTTTTTTGACCTTTTGAGGGTAAAAAATGCTCCAAATGCTCTGAAATTTGGTGAGCATAGTGTACTAGGCATGAGAAATTCACAAATGTAAATTTCTCCCTCTGAGGATGTTTGAGGAAAAAACGTAGCGCCAGGGGTGCTACGCTTATAGGCCTCCAAATTAACAAAAAACCAAAAATTGTCAAAATTCTCCCTCATGGAGTTTGAGAGACCTGTAGAGAAGCTTGGGCCAAGACTGAAAGGTTTTATTGGTCTTTTCCTACTATTAGTGCTTGAATTTCAGTGAGGGCCTCTTTGAGCTTGGCAATGGTGAGTTTGTTTTTTAAGGCATAGTGTTTGGTCATCTTCTTCTGTAAGCCGATGTCTCTTTTCATCTTCTTCATATACTTGTGCTAATTCTTGTAATAATCAATGATGTATTGTCCCATGCCAAGGCTCCTTTTGTAGGTCTTTAATCTCTTCATTCTTGTTTTGAAGTAGTATGCTATTGGCCCTCTCCTTGTCTTCATTTTCACATTCTAGGTCAATGATGCCAAGTCCTTGTTTAAGCTCCTTCTTACCTTTCCTACCTATTTTCACCTTTTTTTTTCCTTTGTCAAGATTTTGAGCTGAGGTGGATGGGTTGGTCCCTTGCCTTTTTGAGGCAACAAACACAATCTTGGGCCCTCTTTGATATGCCAATGAAAAAGGTGTGATTGTAGTCTTGTTGGTGTTTTTATCATGGCTGTGATCCTCATTTTCATTATCATCCTTCCCACTTTCTTTACTATCACTATGACTGTCATGACTCTTTTCAGCCCTTTATTCATCTTCTTTACTATCAACACACTTATCACTTTCATCATCAGCCTCATTGTTTAATTTACCACTGATATCTGGACTGTCCTTTGTGTTTCCTTCATTTTTCTCATCATCATTGTCACTGTGGGGGTCACTATTGTCATGACTATCATGACTGTGTTCTTCCTTGCTGCCTTATCCCTCACTATATTCTTTATTATCTGTATCTTTGTCACCATTGTTTGCTTCATTGGTGTCACTGCTGCCTTCAGTTTCTTCATTATCTTCACTTTTTTCATCTTTATCTTGGCTTCCCTCTTCATCACTGCTTAATCCATCCTCACTGTCAATCTCTTCATTGTCTTTACCTTGCGCTGTCTCCGTGTTCTTCACCTCCTGTTGGATCAAATAATCATCACCCTCACCTTAACTTTGTACTGATTCACTGTTACCTTCAACCTCTTCATTTTGTTCATCATCATAACCCTCCTCTGTTTCCATGTATTCTACCTCTTGTGGGCTCAACTGATCATTTCCTTCATCCTCAATTTCACTTGATTTGTCACTGTCATTTCCTTATTCATCTGATGAATGAAGAGAAGATGGGGAAGGGAGGTTTCCTTGAGGTGAGGACACTTGTGTAGATGATGAGGCAGGATCTGTAGGAGGTGATGGAGGAGTGGAGGGAGGAGGATGAGATGATGAGGGTAAACTAGGTTGATGATGGGGCTGTGGACTTGTGAAGACTTCATGGGGTATGAATACCTCCCAAGCTATGCCCTTCTGTTCTAAGTGATGTATAACAACCATCTTGATAAAGGAATAGTGGAAAAAACTATCATTGGCTGGGAATAGGTCCTCCTCCGAACAACAGAAGACATTTTGTCAATAATTCTATACAAGTAGTAGGGTAAATGTATGAGGAGTCTAATATGGTAGGAGTAGAGTATGGATTACCTCCCCTCATAGGTAAATTACTTCATGATAACCCTCATAAATGGTGCAAACCTCTTTTTCAGATGTGATAAAGGGAAAATTTCCTTGCAGCCTTCTCTGTACCTAGTTTTGAAAAATGGCTCATAACAACCCATGTTTAATCTTGCTTTCTTGAACAACTTTTCACCAATAGCAGGGATACTTGTAGCATTAGAGATGGAATCTGCTGATAGTTCAAATTCTACCCCTGAAAGACTTACCTGTTTTTTGTGAAGGTTGAGGACAAACAAAGGCTTGTAAGCTCTTGGTGATTTTGCACTTGTTTGACCTTTTCACAAAACTGGAAACACCCCAAATTCTGAAAACATGTGAGGATCATGGGAGATGAAGTGATATCCACTGTGCTCTGGGGTTCAAACCTATTGACCTTCCCTCCCTTGTGTTTTTGCCTCATAGGCACTTGACCTTCTTGACTTCTCATACTTCCTTCTCCTCCTGACATGGTGATTGGTGTGGAATTTTAGACAAACTTAGGTCTGCTTTTGAAACCTAGGTAGGAGGATTGAAATGAAAATTATGGTGAGGGAAACTTTTGTGAATGAGTGAGATGAAGGCAAGTTTATGTCTGATTTTCCTTGAGCTTGAAAAAAAAGGGCTTATCTTGAACTGAGTTATGGTCACCCTAGTCTCACACCCCCCTTGATTGATAATGGTTTACTTGGAGGTCAGAAAAATAATTTTTCCATGAGGACCTAGGGTTTCCAATGACTAGGGTTTAATCATTCTCCTTTAACCACTAAATCATAAAAATTATGTGGAGGAAAAGGAGGAAAGGCCACCTACAAAATTTAGTTTGCTTGTAGGGTCCTGAAAACAGCTTGGAGGGCTTTTCTTGAGACTTTGGCACCTTTCTGCAAGTTGGATGGTTTTTTAGCATGAGCGCAACGCCCTGCCCACACTGTCGTGTGCTGCTGAGCGTAGCACCGAGGGAGTCGGGTCCTGCTCTGGGTGCAGTGCTTCCTGCATGTAGGTCTATCGGGCCTCTATGCATAGCACCGGGTCTGTTGGGTTGCCCTCTGCGCGTAGTGCTGGGCTGAAAAATGGGTGAGTCAGGCCTCTATGCGCAGCACCAGACTTGGGCATGTCAGGTTTGCCTGCGTGTGGCGCTGATCTATACGTGCAACACCTCCCGCTAAATGCACAGTGAAGTGTAAAAAATGCACTATGAAGACCTCTCTATGCGCAGCGCCGAGGTCTGTGAGCATAACGTCGGGTTCTGAGCGTAGCACCAGTGACCTTGCCCAGAATTTGTCCAGAAACTCAAAAATTTTCTCCTGAAGGGTTTTTTTCTCTCCTCAAATGTATAATGAGCTAAGAATGATAAACAAGATGCCTTTATACCCTTGGGAAAATAAATTAAAATTAGAAAACCCACTTTTGCTAAGGTTTTGTCACTTTGTCATTTTGACTGATATATTTTGACCTTTTATTGCATGTGATTTGAAAACTTTTCAAAGCAATTCTTCTTCCTTTGGTGATGGCTTGTTGTAGAAATGAAGAGGTCCCTTTTAACCTTGAGGGTCTTGGTACTATCAAACCTCTTTTTGTTTGCACATGAGAAGCTGAAAAATATGTTTTTATCCTTTTTTGAAATTTCTGAGTGTAAGTGACCTGTAAACATGTTTTCTTACCTTCTTACTGATTTTGACAGTGATATATCCATTTTGACAAAGACTATAAATCATGTCTGCTATGTCTCCTCTTGGCCACTTCTAATTTGTTGCAGGTGCCATGACACAGTTATTTTCAGTTCCCTTTTTCATTCTTGGAGTTTGATAACCTCAGTTACACAACTGTAAACTCATGAACAACTTGACTTCTTACCTTGAAAATGAACCCTATGCTTTATTCCCTTGACTATTTCAGGGTAATTGGCTACACTTGAAGACTTGATCTCCCTCACATTGATATTCTATACATTCTTTATTTTTGATGCAGTGAAGCATTACCGCCTTGGAAAACCATGGAGGTCACCTTCAAGAGCCTATGAAAACCTTTTTTTGTCATAATGGAGGCTCGTAGTATTCATTTTACCCTCTTTTGCCTATCTTTTTGAAACCTTAGGTTCTAGGGTTGTTAGTGAAAAATCAATAGTGTTGTCTTCTAAGTTCTCTATAGCTCTTTCAAGTTCATTCATTTCTGTTCAGTTCACCTCACCTTTTTCCCTTCTTAATTTATAGTTTCGAAAAATCTTCAACTCATGTTTGGTTGTGCTGATGTGCTTCTGTCTTTGTGGTCTTTTGCCTTGGCTCTTTGCTTGGCCTACTGTTGGTATAATTAGTCCTAGAAACCCTGATTTTCTTTTGAACATAGGTTGCTTACTCTTCTTTACTGTTGATGTATTTTAGTGAGGAGCTAGCCTCTTACCTTACCTAATTTTCTGCTGATAGCTACCTTGACACTCCTGCAGAAATATCAAAATGAGCAACTATCCTTTGCAAAAATTGTACTTGATTAAGGAGGTCTTCCTTGAAGGTTTTTGATCCATTTTTGGACAATCATGTGCTAACCCTTCTTTCCATCCGATTTCATCTTCTTGGCAAAAGAAAAACAATTTTTTAGAATATCAAAGACAAACCTACAACCTATGAAACCCTAGTGACCTAGTAGGAGGCTCTTTAGACTTGTCCCTTGATTGAAAACTTGGCTTAGGGTCCTCAAGTATGAAAAATAGAGTTTTTGAAAATTTGATGTATTGAAGATCCAAAATCTAATGTACTTGATTTATCTAAAGATCCTACAGTGATAGTTTTGAGACCATCAATGCTTGAGGTATTTGGGAAACATAAGAAGGAGTAAGTTGGTTGGTGGCCCTGGGTGGAAAATGGAGGGGTTAGGTAAGGAAAAATAGAGTGTTGAGGTCAAAGGTGTCAAAAATGATGAAGATGAGTGGCATGAGCCCATCATGGGCCTTCTGGGAGTGGTAGGCTAACCATGACATGGTAAAGTAGTGAAACAATGAAAAATTTATCCTAAGGATAATGAAGGCAGTGAGATTTCTAAAACTCACAATATTCATGAATTTTGTTTTTAGAAATATAGGATAAGCATTTAGTCATCTATAAAAAGAAAAAATTACTAATGACTAACAATGGCTCCACTTGGGGAGGGCTACTCATTTTTATGAGGTGTCTAGAATTTCCGAACTCTGGGTTTATGAAGACCAGTGCCTCATCCATTGAGCAGGTTTTTCTTCTTTTAGTTGCCGATGTTTCTTTCGAAGTTATGATCTCAAGAATATGAAAAACATGATTAATTAAAACTCAACTCTACCTACCCAGTCTACTTGGCCTAAAATATTTTTTTGGGTGCACTTGAACTAGCAAACCCTTGACATTATTTTATTTTGAAAGAAAAAAAAAACTATCTACTTCTATCCTTATTACTTCCAAGAGTCCAGATTATGCTAGTGAAATCTTTTTATTCTCTACCTAGACTAACAGACTGTCAAGATTAAGCTGTATGACAGATTTCATTCTCTAAGCTATTGACATGAAATTGAAAACATGGCTTGAATCAGGATTAAGCAATCTATTTCACCATGGGCTGTGGCATTGGAACAAGCTGCACACAAACATTAATTTTGTACAAACAAAACTTAGAAAACATGAGGGTTGTGATCTATCATTTGTTAGGCCTCCTCATCTTTCTCTTTGGTTTAGATTTGAGCATGTGGAACCAATATATTTCATTCCTAATCTATCTTTTCTGACAAGTCAAGCTTGAATAATTTGATAATAATTTTTTACGCTAACTTATCAACACAAATTTAAACATGTTCAACCATGATTAGGCTAGATGACTAAACAAGATCTTCTTTTTTAATGAGTAGTGATATTTAAGTTTGCCCACTTTCCGTAGTACTCTTTTTTGGGTATGGGGTTGTACCTGTTTTTCAAATCTGCCCTCTTTTTCCTTCTTTCTATGTTTTTGTATTTTTTCTAATTTTTCTCATGCAATGTTATGTACAATGAATGAAAGCTTTAAAATAGAGATTTTGACAGAAATGGTACTTGAGCATCCTGTCATCAACAGGATCTCCAAACTCTCTTCCATTTGGCTTTGGTAGAAAGGGAGCCTCATCTCCTCTAAGTGAATGGACAATGTGGGGATTCTTCGAGAGATATCCAAACTTGCAAGTCTGACCTTGGTCCTCTTCCTTTGGAACCCTCTTCAGAAATTTATCTCTTTCAAAGAATTTCCACAAGTGGAGAAAATATGCTTCATTAGTTTTAAAATAGACAAAGATGTCATCAAGGTATAACATAATGAAGTAACCTAAATCTTTAGGAAAAACAATGTCTATGGTTTCTTGAAAATTAGAAATCTCCTTCATCAATCCAAAAGGTATCTGGTCATATAAGTAGGTGCACCAAGGTGTTGTGGAAGATGTTTCATGTTGATTTTTTGGGAGTACCATAACCTGATTATAACCTGAAATACTATCAAATAATGACACTCCCTTAGAAACCACCACCCTTGGCAACATGTGATCTATTTCAGACAAAGGGTAGTAATCTCTCGTGGAAGCTTTGTGTAAGTTCCTAAAGTCTATACATAATGTATTCCCCCCCATTCTCTTTCTTTTTGACACCAAGTTTGAAAACCCTCCTGAGTATCTAAGTGGGATTATGGCACTAGTGCCACCTATTTCCTTTATTTCCTTTTCAACTAGAGGTCCCAGGATAGGGTCTGTTCTTTTTATTACCTTTTTGAACAATATATGGTTTGTCTTAAGAAGAAGCCTATTCCGAATAGTGTCTGTGTCATGGGTCCTAAAGTGCTCATCACATTCTACTGAAACATCATCAAACTTTTTGAACAACTCTATGTTTTTTTGTTTGATGTGAGGTATTTTGGTTTCTTCTAGGCTACCTAAGATACATTTTTCTATACCAGCAATATGAGGCAGCTCTATTTTGGATGCTTGCTCTTTATTAGGACAATTTTTCTTATATTCTAAGCTTAGTTTTGGTTTTTCAATTTTAATTTCAAGTTGCAGAAAATTAAGTTCAGTTTTTCCATCATGTTGTTGTTGGGGGTTGCTAGAGTTTTGTGAGGGTTAGGGAGGGTTTTTATTAATTCCCCACCTGTTCATGAATGTATGGTAGAGGGAAGGGAGATCATATATTATTTTAGGAGTCAAGATCTTGAACTATTTTCTGGCTTCTCCTCCTAAGCTTTGGGCAAAGATCCTCATTTCTATGGTCTCTTCTTCAAATTCCATGTAGTCAAAGGCATCAATCATTTTTTCCACATGTTGTTGAGTAGTGGAAGATTCAGCTCCAGTAAAGTGAGGGATTTTGGATTGGTAATCATGTGGCAAAGGTAGCAAAGGTTGTGGCAGTGCCAGGGGGTATACCATGCTGCCATGTTGGGAGTGAATGGGATCCAAGTCTGATTTACAAGGGGAGGGTTTGTGAGAGGGGGTGTGGGATGAAATGGAGTGGTTTGTACAGTGGTGGTATGAATGAGTGTGGTGGAAGTACTTGGACCAAAAAACTAATTCTAAGCAGACTTGGGATGGAAAGAGCTAAAGTGATGGAGAAGTTGAAAATCAGGAGGGGTGGAAGGAGAGGCTTCTCTACTAGAACTCTGCTGCAACTCTATAGGCTCAAGGCCAGTCTAGTCACTCTCACTATGTGACTTGGTTCTAAACAGGTTCTTTGTATGGTGTAAGTCAAACTGGGAATCTTGCAAGGCTGTAAGATGTTCAGGGACAAAGATCGCTCTATGAATGGTCCTAACAGTAGTTAATTTTCCAGTTTTAGAAGTTTACCACAAAATATTTTCTGGGTCATCAACTATGGTGGGAGGGTTTGGGTCTAGATGAGATCTGGTACTGATCCTTTGTGAAGCCAGCTTTCAAACTCAAAATGTAGAGAGGCTAAAATTTTTAGGATTGTTTTCGGAACACTGACCTCTCTTAGTGCTTGGTAAACTCACACAGCATGGGACTAGGCTTCTAAACTTCTTAGGGATGATTTGACACAATCCTAGGGAAGTCTAATGAGAAATAGTGAAGTAATAGGCCTACTGGAGGCTAGTGGGGTCACCAGGTGGATGCTTTTAGTTGTTTTGAGGATGCATGTGTATGGTCCACCACCAATAATTGGAAAAAAACTAGTCTATGGATGTTTTCGGGGTTTTCTGAGTTCCTTTATGTAGCCCTAAGGTTTGTATGAGTGTCCTACAACTGAGTCATCATTTTTCTAGGATGGTGAAACAACCAGATTCTACATTTTGGCTAATATTTTGAGTTCTTTATGATTTGATAAGGGTTTCTAAAGCTCTAAGGAGTAATTAGATTGTCACTAATTTCAGAAATCCTCTCACCTTGATTTCCAAGTATGCTAGGCTATGAGTTGGTGATAAATCAATAGATGCTGTGTACAAGGGTTTCTAAAGTCCTAAGGGATACTTAGATTGTCATTGACTCAGAGGTCCCAACGTGATTTCCATTATGTTAGTGATGGTGATGAGGTGGCAATGAATTAATGGATACATAATATTTCAGCTTGTGACTTACTCAGAAGGTACCATCGTGATCGCCATTATGTTAGTATCCCGTGATTTAGCACATTGGTAGAACAAATGCATAGAGTCACATGAGAAAAGTCTTTGGAGTCGTAGGACCTAGCCTTCCTGGACTTAGAGAGGGCTCTCTTTATTGTATGCAAAGGATGTGAACTTGTTTGCTTTTAGGGTTTGATTTTAGGCTAGTTGTTAAGTGTAGGGTTTGTTTGATTGTTTTGGTTGGGTAAGACAGTCAAGTAGAATATATGGAATGAGGAAATATTCAAGTCATTAGGCTATGGAGTCTATAAAAGTCATGGAAAATTCAACAATGGATCGGGGAGCATCACAGGGAAAATATAGCATTGGTCAATGGGTTTTTAAGGTTTATGGGAAATGATATTGACATCAAGTTTGTGAACAAAGGTAGGGAAAAGGGCAATCAAGAATCCTTTATCATGTACCTTTTTAACAAAAAGGGACTTAAATACATAAGCATAAAGAAGCAATCAATAGACAAGGCTAATCAGTAACTCTTTGATTCAACTTAAGCAAATAGGCGTTCAAGGCAAACATTCCAATGAAATATAGAAGGCGAGAAACTCATTTAACTTCTAGTGATTTCACCTTCAAGGTTAGAAAAATTTCAAGATACACATATAACTTTAATCAAAGAAGAGGGAATGCTTAAACATCATTGACCATAGTTATGAAGATCTCCAAAACAATTATTCAAGCATGGACAAAGGGTATGATCGAAACATAGCCTCTTTGGCAGACCTAATTAATGGTACTTTGGAGAGAGACCTTGTTAGGGTCCTATTAATATAGAATTCATAATTTTGAATTAACTTTTGATAGTCTTGTAAAATATGTACATACCTTGCTTTCTGCAAGTTGTTTTTCCATATTTTGAAAAAATAAATAAAAAATAAATGAAAAATAAAAAAGAGGGTAAAAAGTCCTAAAAGAAAGATCAAAGGACTTAAAAAATATATATAGACCCCAAAAGAAAAAGATGAAAATAAAACATGAAAGTGTGCAAGTCCAAATGCCACTACTTTTTATTTTTTAAATGATTATGGCAGAGTGTCAATAAATGCCATAATCCATGATGAGTTAAACTGCTTAAACTTGACTTATCATGTTTTCAATTTCCATGTTTTAGATAGTGAATAAATTTTTGTCAGACAGTTTAATCCTGAAAAATCAGTAGATAGGTAGGGAATAATGAAGAGTTCATCATTTTAATCTGAGCCCTCAGATGAAATAAGGTAGAATTAGATAGTTTATGCTTTCAAAAGAATAAATGTTTCAAGGTTGCAAGCCTACATGCACCTCCTAAAAGGAAGAAAAAATGTTAGAGTAATGTTGGGTAGGTAGAAAGAAGTGGGGAAAAGCATGTAATATTCATCACCGGGAAAAAATCACTAATTTTCCTTCCCTTGTAAGTATTCAATATTCTATATTACCAGTAAAAAAGGCTTATAACATTTCTCTGACTTTTGTTGGGACCGAACCCAAGGCTCAATGGCTGGATAGTGGAAAATGTTGAGTTCTTATGATTAAAATCCCCTTTACCATTATTTATCCCTCATTCATACATTTTAACTCATTTTCATAAGTAAAGATTCATTTTTACTTAATGAAACATAAAACCCCATTTGATTGACTTAGAAACATACAAAAACCCTCGAAAACACTTTATCCTAAGTAAATTGGTGAAATGATGAAATGAAAAGCTTTGCTTTATTTATTCACTTTACTTGGTAATTTAGTGTATTTTTGTGTATTCCACTTCCCCTTGTCATATTAACTTTTAATGCAATTAATTCCCTAAAAATACCTTATCCTGTTTATATAATTCCCTTTATCTAAAATACCCCCTAAAACCCACTATTATAAAGATTTTGGACCAAAGATATTATCCACATGTTAAAATAAAAACCCAAATAAATGTGCCCTTTGGTCTAAAACTAACCTTAATGAAATATCCCACCCCCTATGGTTATTAAACCATTCAATGGTTTAAAACTATATAACAAAATAATTTCTGCACTTATACATATGTTTAAAACTAAACATACTTCCCCGCCTATTACATTTTATCCTAAGTGTTGAAACAAAAAAATTCTTTTATAAGTTTCAACCCCTGTGCATTTGTAATACACGTATCAACTCTTCCCCACATGAGTTTTTAACCCAAGGTGTTATCACGATAAGACTAAGGTTTATGATCCATTGAAATTAAGATTTTCCCATTCATTCTATCCCCGCTGTGTAAAGCCGCAAGCTTTACAAAGGATTACCCAGGGCTAACCATATACCCCCACCCATATACATAAAACCCTTTGCGTATATAAAAAATTAATCAAAGTCATATATTAATCAGCGCCAACACCCATAAAAGACCCCGGTCCCACCAGGCCATTGTCCACACCTTCCCAGCTAATCGTGACCCTTCGCTCCCAATCATCAGATCTAACAATCTTTAATCCATGTCACGCCCACAAAGTGATCGTTCGCCCAAGAGAAAAACATATGCGAAATGGGTTGTTTCACTCATTCCACTTCCCATGATGTGGTGAAAATCTATTAGATCGTGTTCGTTTCAACAAAAACCACTTACTTCCATAAACGAATGCGAAAACCGCTGTTGGTTTTGCATTTTAAACTAAATCCACTCCAGCCTGATATTAACCTGCAATAAATGATAAAGTCCAAATTAAAATAAAATTTAAACCTTTGGAAAAACAATTATCATTTCCTTTTCACATAGTATGTCCATCATTTTCCTTTACTCTCTACTGTATTAAGCTGTTTTCAAGCATTTCTCGCTCACAACCTTATAAGTTCACCATTAAAGTCTGATCAGGAGTGATTCTCTGCTCCAGAAATCCAGACCAGTCCTCAAAAACGACCAACAGCTTTCAAGACCCTTTTTCAATAGCCGAATACCTTCTTTTCAAGGTATTTTATGACAATTAAAACTTGCAAAGTTAGTTCTAAACCGTCAATAAATAAATCAAAACTTTAATTAAGAGAATTTATTGGATAAAATTGCCGAAAAATTCCAAAAAGAGGCCAAACCCTGGCCAATTTTTTCCAGAAAGTTCTGTATTGCAAAAATCACTCCTTGAAGCCAATTTCCTCAAGTTTTAAGCCCATGAAGACCAAATTCAAAGATGTAGAAGGACTTAAAGCCTGAAGATACCTTAAAAACCTTTTTTTTTAGTCAAAATTCATTCACGAAACCCTCATATCCTGTTTTATCCCAGTTTACATTCTCTGAAAAGCCTAATTGAGCAATAAAACCAACAGAAATTATCTTTAGCCTAAGAATTGCCCAATTCATCTTGAGCTAAAAGAAAATACTCCTGCAGACAATCTAATCTTGTAGTAGTTATCCAAAATGACTAAGAAACAGAGCACAAGCAAACCTATAAAATCCAAAACACTTAAATCTGAGGGATCTAAGGACCATAAACCTACCCCAGTCATCACTACCAAATCTGTTGCAACAGTGAATCCCCTCCAACCACCTATAGTTGCTATAGAAAGCCTCCCTTTGACTGATGTTGACTACAAAATTGTTGATCCTATTGTTGAATTCAACCTCTTGGATATACACAATTGGTGTTATGAAAAGTACTTTGATAAGGATGAAATACCTATTTGGGAGACTCATTTTCCCAAATATATAGTTCCATTGACCCATCCTTGCCAAGATCTTATCAGATTATGTCAAAACTATTATGAACCAGAACAAAGGGCCATAGTCAATGCTGATAGAGAAATCCTTTTCACCATCACAATAGAGTCGATAAATCAAATGCTTCAATTACAATTTGATCCTCAATCAATGCCCCTGAATATAGAAGCTTTGACCCAGTTGTACTTAGGTCTAGACTTTCCTAGGAAGTTCATGATATTTAAAAACTTTATTCCTTCCCATGTTGACATTCCTAAAATTAACCCTCCTTATTCCACTGCTAAATTTCCTGAAGGGTCTAGACATATTATATCTATGCTCTCCTTTATACTTGGATACTTTACAGATGGACACACTGATGAGTCCATTCTAGGTTTCTTGTCCACCTTGTCTCCAGGCCAAACTCCATCAGTCATTTTTTACTTTGCTGGTTTCATAGCCAACAATATCCATCATCATCTGATAAAATTACCCACTGAAGGAGTCTTTAGATACTCAACTTATCTGTTTCACTTATTCTTATTCTTTCAACCTAATAAGTTTCCTATTGCATTACAAAATATGGACTTGGAGGGTAAGCCTCTATCCATTATCTTCTGGACTTCCTTGCTCAGGAAAGAGGGTAGTGATTTCACCTACACAGATTTTTCAGAACTTTTTATACATCCAACAATGAACATTCTGGATAAAGCAGAGCAACCCAGAATCACTGAGGAAATGAAAAGAATCCTACAACTTTCAGAACAGAGTAAAATGGGAGATTGGTATATCTATGAGAAGCATACAGAGTTAAGAATTTTTGGATCCAAATTATTACCTTATAAGTTGCCTAGATATATGAGCTTGCAAATTTTTGCACTGGAGTATTTGAGACAAATTCTCAATTTTGATTCTATTAAATTCATGGCTGCTAGAAAAAAGACTCAATTTAAGTTAAAGAATCAGGTTGGTCCCTTTATCATAAACCACAGAGAGGTAGAAAAAGAAATCACAAAGAGATTAGCAGAGTTTAAATTTCAAGAAAGTTTTCCATGGAACTATGATCCTCAAGGGATCCTGAGAAGTCTAAGGGTAAAATGCAAATTGACTCGCTTCATACATGAGCTTAAGCCTGAGATTGAGAAATTTTCCAACCAAGCTAAATGGCTAGCCAGAAACATCAACAAAGAGAAGCAAGGAAGAAGGAGGTTATACAACAGAGACAAAAACTGAAACCAAATTCAAAATAATCTATAACAAGAGGTTTAAACTCAGTTCAGTTGACAAGGAAAAATTAACCATTGATGTTGATGAGACAGAAGCTCCAGTAACCAATGATGATATAGCCACAACTATAATCAATGAAACCCTTATAGAAATAGAAAAGGAATCAACTGATAGTCATAATGACACTCAAATGATTGAAAAACAGAATAATATGGAGGCCTCTTCCTCACAGACAACAGAGGAAAAGGATTTAGACATCAAGGAGAAATATAAGTAGATAAAGCAGAAGAATGAGGAGATTAAAACAGAGATATATTCTCAATTCCTCAAAAAAAAGCCTGGAAATCAAAATAGGGTACTGACAGCCTTTGATTATTCTACAAACAAAATGATCATGTTATTTTTACAACCTACAGCCTTAGCACCTAAAACAGTGGCTGATTATAAAAAGGTGGAATCTGAGGTAGACATAGAAAATGTTCATGAGATGGACCAAATTGAATTTCATAGACATAGCTCTGAAATGTTGTATTCAATAGTGGTAACTAATGCAATGAGTGCTCCCAAGTTACAGAATACTGTTCTTAATATGCATGATCAAATGAAGTTAGATAAGGCATCTCTATATGCCAAGGATCTAAGGACTAAAGCCTTAGAGGATTTAGTTTTACAGGTGGGATATGATCCCTCAAATATTCAAGCAGCAGAATTGTTGATAAGAAAAAAGAATGATGACATACCAGCTTTGAGGAAATAGCTCAAGCTTCTTCGAAGTGAGCATCCACAAACCAAGGAAATCCTTCAGGATCAGACTGAGAAAGAAGAAATGATGAAGCTCATTCTCAAATTGACTTCTCAAATCAAAGAAATGGAAACCGAAATGGACCACTTTGTCAAAGCAAAAGAGACTGTAAAAGAACATGAGACTCCTATAATTCCTACAGTTATTCCAGTGATAACTACAACAGTGCCCTCTACTTTAGGAGAGAAATTAGCACCAAAGGGCCCACTGGCAACTGTAGTGCCAGTGACTTCAGCCACTACTTCGGCTACATACTCTTCCACTACAAATGTTCAACAAACAGATGAGGTAAGCCAGATTGTTAAAGCTATGGAAGAACTGTCTTTAAAAACAAATCAACAACCTGAAAAATATGATTGATAATCTTGAAGCTACAAACAAGACAACACTGATAACTGCTAAAAACCATGAACAAAAGGCAATCAGACTGGGAGAACAAATCAAAAGTTTAGAAAAAGAGTTAACTTTCACTGATCAAATTTCATACATAAAGAATCATCTATGGAAAAACATAACTGAAGCCATTTACACTCAATGGCCTTCAATTCAAGTTATATATGAGAAGAGAGATTTATTATTAGCAGCTCAAGCAGAGATTCAAAATACCAAGGATGAGTTAACTGATAAGTTTGCTCAAGCTTTAAAACTCATCAAATTCTTGAACAACAGGAACATGGCAGAACTGAAGGAATTACAGGTATTGGACAGAACAAAAACAATATTACAGATTAAAAAGGTTGTAACTAAGAAGAATTTGATGAACAATCTGGAAGAGAAATGTGAATCAATGAACATTCCCCTAACAAATTTTATGGTAAAATACACAAACTTAAAACAGAGGGGCCTGCCAGACATCTATTGTTTTAATGAAAAAAAATGCCCCAGAAATATTATGATAAAAGGATCAGGGAATTTTCTAAGGAGAAAGTCAACAAACCATTGACACAAGGCACTCCCACGGGAAAAGTTCTCCTTCATCATTTTGAAGATCTGTTCTTTTTACAACTTGAGATTAAACATCTCTTTGTTTTCAAGCCCACTTTTGCTAAATACACAGAGGCTGATGAAAATTTCAGGAAGCTGAAGAATTTTCAAATTCCCAAGGCAGAATAGTGGCAAGAATTTACTGATTTGATGTCACAATAAGAGGTAAAATAGTGAAGGAAGATTACCTTGAAAAACAGGCAAAAAGAACAGTGAAATAAAAAGACAGCCTGCTGATTTTACTACAAAAAGACATATTTTTACAGCAGTAAACAATGATCTAATAGTCAAAGTGTATCAGTGGTAAAGAGTATCAGATGAAAGAGTGTCAGTGAAGGCAAGTCAAAAGCCTGATATTTTCTAGCAGCCAGCAAGCAGGACAGCTATTCGATTAAAAGATCCTTGTTAGATAAAATAGTTCTATTTATTTTGGATAAGAGGACAGCTTGCTGATTTTTTAAGTAGCTACCCTCTTATTATGTAAACATATTTTTTTCCTAAATATATTCCTATATCTCTCCTAGGATATTTGTAATTACATTTTGTATAAATACTTCTACATTAGAAGTATTCAGGGTGGAATAAAATTTCTGGACTTTACTATAGATATTTTTGCTGAACATTGGAGGCTATTGTTTGTTTGATTTCAAAGTAGCAGACTGGACAAGCTGACTGGCATCATAATTTAGGATCCCCGTGATAATTTGATGAGTGAAGTACTTCCTACTTGTCATTTTTTCCTTTTCTAAGTTTCATGCATTCATTTTATGTTTGTTCTGTATGAATGTGTAACTAGGAGTATTACTAGAGGATTAGTCAAGTGCTCCCTATCTTTAGCTAGTTTCCATTTTAATGTTTTCTTCTGATTTCTGGTGTTGAGAATTGTTAATTTCTCTCACTCTTGTTTGACCTCTTCTTTCTACTTCCACTTTCCAGATCAAAGGATCCTTAAGTTCCCTTTATCCTGGTCATACCACCTCACAAAAAACCGCTTTCCCAAATCTCTGAGGGTTATCTATCTTTCCCTGAATACATTTGTACCTTTTTGGCCTTGAATTCTAGTGCTGCTAGCTTGATTTAGACTCCATAGCCCAATGGAAAAGTAGATTTCTCTCTATCTTACCTCCAAGTGATTTTTCTCCTCCAAACCCTTTAAACCAAATCCAAATTGTACTTTCATAACTAGCCTAATATTATTAATCAAAACAAAGATAAATCTTAAAGAGAGAGCCCTCTCTGAATCTTAGGAAGGCTAGATCCTAGAGTTTGAAGTAGGCTTGTTGTTACCTCTAGTGTTCTTTGACTAAAAACTCAAAATCCCACAACTTAAGAAATTACTAGAGTGATAACATACTGGCGACCATACTGGGGAACCTAACCAATCTCCAGTCTTAAATTTAATCTTAAAGGAAAACCTTTAAATTATCCTTTCACTTTAAGATCACTTTCATAGGTTGTGGGTATTCAAAAAGCAATCATTCTGGCTTCTAGGAAAACCTACTATACCAGGTCTAACCCGGATCCTAAACCTGCAGTTATAGTAGATAACTCAGATCAGATTGGTAAAAAGCAAAAAAAAACTGTCAATTTAGAAACTGAAGTACCATTAAGAAAAGCCAATTCTTTACCCAAAGAGTTAGTGATTATAAATGATATTGATTTTGATCTAAAATTTGAATATTCATTATTTAAAACTAAATCTGAAACTGATTTGAAAAATACTATTATAGATCTTGTTTTTATTTCATTTCTGAATGCAAAACAGAAAAATATTTTAGTAGGAAAAAAATCAAATAAATCTGAATATCAAAATACAGCTGAAAATATTAATATTTCATTGATTAAAGATATTAATGAAGCTATTAAATTAGATCATTTGTTGTCTTACATAAAACCTCCAGTTTCTCAATTTCATACAACAATAATACCAACAACAAATTCATCTTTATATGCTGTTACTTCATTTATATATACCACTACAAGTTCATCTACAGATCATTTCATTCCTAGATTTCCTTTGCAGCCTATGATATTATTTCCTTCATCCATTACATCCACTGCATCCAATACTTTACATCCAGATTTTATAAGCACCACATCTTTATTTCCAAACAATTCCATTTACATACCAGCTTCATTTCCCAGCTCTTCAACTACAGTTTTCAGTTCATTAGCTGCCATATCCAGCACTGCACCTATCATTATTGTTATACCTCCCAGCTCAGCAAAGCTTCAAGCCATGGCTGCTAGGTATGCTCCCCTTTTCTTACCCCAAAACCTCCATGAAATGCCTCAAGATTATCAAAACAATGTACCACTGTTTGATGGCATTTCACAATATATTGCTCAATAACATGTAACTAAAATGACACATTTATGTGAAATTTATGAAATCGATGAGTCAAGTGTCCATATGAGGTTATTTTCCCAGAGTTTGACAGGAGAAGTTAAAAAGTGGTTCAAAAATTTAGTTGTTGGTAGTGTAGCTGATTTAGCTGTATTTCATAGAATATTTTTAAATAAATGGGAAAGGAAAAATAACCCCCTTCAAATTTTGTCTGAGTTTGATGCCATGAAAATATCTCCTACTGAGTCTATCCAAGACTACTGCAGTAGATACAATAGTGTCTACAATACAATACCTACAAATATTAAACCTACACCTTACTCTGTTCTGCTCAAATTCCCTGATGGATTTGATATAGATATGGCCTATCAATTAAGAGAAAGAGATGCCCAAACCTTAGAATAGATGCAATTAGATGCTATCAATGTAGAAATCAACATTTTAGATAGGAAAGCTAGACTTAGAAATGAAATAAGAGTTACAATTAAAGAACAAAATTCAAATTCAGATGCTAAAATGGATTTATTTGCTAAAAATTTAGAAAGGGTGGTAGAAATATTAGATAATATAGATAGAAAACCTCAATGAGATAATCAACCTCAGATTAGAAATCCCAATTTTAGAAAAAACAATAACCCTGGAAAAGCTAAAGAAGCTGCTCCAGACCAAAACATTAGGCCCCCATTCCAGGAGAACTACGCTAAAAGTTCTGAAAATAATGATGAAGATGAGGATAACATCAATCTTATAATGGGAATAGATGAAAACAATACCATTTTCCTCACTCAGGAGGATTAAGAACTATTTGAGCTTCAACAACTTAGATTAGAATATGGTGAATCCTTTGACTACAAACAAGGTTATGACTTTTCCATAAATGAAATACATAGTCAATATAACCTTAGAAACAAGAAAAACAATGACTCGTCTTCTACCAAAAACAATTCCCAAAATCAAAATAAGAAAAATGTAGAAGCACCAAAAACAAAAGTTTTGCAAATTATCCCAAGGAAAAATAAGAAAAATTCTAATCCCTCCAGTCCTAAAAAAACAAAAATTCCCAAAATTGTTGATATTACTGATGAAGTAGCTCAATCTTCCAAATATGCACAGAAAGCTAATACTGCTAAATCTTCTAATTCAGTAAAAACAACAAATTTTGATCCTAAAAATATTTTTGCTGATTCTAAATCAGCAAATCCTAGAACAGATAATCCCAGAACACCTGCTGATAATTCTAAGTTTGATAAAACTTCTGCTGCCCCACAAACTATCCCTGAAAATAAATTTAAAAGCAGTAAAACTCAGGAAACTCAGACAGAGAATATCAAAAGAACTGAAGAAAGAAATACAACTGTTGAAAATCAAGAAAAACCAAATAAGATTATAGTTACTAAAGGTGAATTAGTTCAAATTAGTAAATCTCAACCCTCATTCAATATTCAGTCTGAAATTCCTAAGTTAAAAATACCTATTCCTTTAATAGAATTGGTTAAAAATGACTTATACAAATCAACCATAACTAAAACTTTGAATATGAATGATGGTGAAGATTCCATTAATTTGAATGATGATCAAGCAGAGTTGATTTTTGGCCCGGATGTGAATGGAAAGTATTCGAATGGATCAGTCCCTCCTTTCTATATCAGTGTTACCATTCATGATCAGATTTTACACAACGCTATGTTAGATTCAGGAGCTTCCCATAACTTAATGCCAAAAGCTATCATGGAAACTCTTAATCTATAAATAACCAGGCCTTACAAAGATTTGTTTTCATTTGATTCTAACAAAGTTAAGTGCTTAGGATTAATTAAAGACTTATATGTGAATTTAGTTCAGTACCCTGGTAAGAGTATGGTAATGGACATTGTAGTAGCTAACATCCCACCAAAGTATGGTATGCTTCTTTCTCGCTCATGGGGAGAAAATTTGCAGGGATCTCTACAATTGGACATGAGCTATGCTACTATATCAGTGTTTGATCAACCCATAAAGCTATATAGTGAAACATTAATGAAATTCATGGTCAATAGAGCAGAGAGATCCATAAATTACCCCATTTATTCTACACCAACTGACCTTGACTCTTTTATTTTATGTAACTCCGATAACAATGAAATCCAAACTGAACTGATTGATAAAAAGCCAAAACCAAACAATGACACCATATTTCATGAGTCTCTTTGGAACTTAGACTTTGATGGCTCTATGAACAAATTAGGAGCAAGAGCAGGAGTATGGATTACAAATATGGAAACTAATCATTCAGAAGGACATGCCTTCAGACTCAAATTCAAATGTACCAATAACATGGCAGAGTATGAGGCACTTATCTTAGGCCTCAAAATCATTAGAAACTTAGGAGGAAAGAGAATTTTAATCATGGGAGATTTGGAATTAATCATAAAAAAAATAAATGCAGAGTATTCTGTTCACAATCCTAGACTAGCCAGATACAAAGATACAACAACTGATTTAACTGATGATTTATTGGAATACAAGTTTGCTGTTATACCTAGAAAACAAAACATTCAAGCACACTGTCTAGCAACTTTTTCTAGTACTTGTAACTTACCATTCCAACCAACTCATAGGTACACTTTTGAGGTTAAACATAGACCAATTATCCCAGACAACCTCAAATATTGGTAGATTTTCTCCCAGTATGAACAGATTTACCATTTCTTAAATAATGAGGAAGAATTTCAAAATTGTAAAATAGATACAGACGATAATATAGATTCGGATTTTGATTGTGAAATAGATAAAATAGATGTACATAAATTTAACAAACCAACTGTATTTACTCAATCTGACATGGATAACTTAGAGAATATAGATATTGAGCAAATCATTGAAGAAGAAATTGACATGTTAGATCTAAAAGATAATTTTTTGCCTAAAGGTTTAACCCCTTTGGAAGATCTTTTTCAGTCCAATGATGTGCCTAAAAATCCAAAAATGGAACCAATTAGGTCTGACATTGAGGAATGTAACATTGGGACAGAATTAAAACCAAAAATGATTAAACTGTCCAAATCCTTACCTCCACAAGAAAAGGAAAAATACATTGATCTCTTAAAGGAATATCAAGATGTGTTTGCTTGGAGTTAGGAAGATCTCAAAGCTTATGACACAAACATAATCCAATACAAAATTCCAATAAAAGATGATAAAAAACCATTCAAACAAAGATTAATGAGAATTAATCTTGTTCTATTACTTTTGATAGAAAAGGAAGTGGACGATGCTCATATCATTGCACCAATCAGATATTCTAATTGGGTTTCAAACTTAGTACCAACCAGAAAGAAAACAGGTGAAATTAGGTTATGTGTTGATTTTAGGAATCTCAACAATGTATCTTTAAAGGATAATTACCCTTTACCCAAGATGGATCACATATTACAAATGGTAGTTGGTTCCTTAAGGATTTCTTTGGTAGATGGTTTTTCAGGATACAACCAGATTCTTGTCCAAAAGGAAGATCAGGATAAAACAACTTTTACCACTCCTTGGGGCACTTTCATGTATGTGAAAATGCCTTTTGGTTTGATGAATGCAGGAGAAACCTTCCAAATGGCTATGGACATATCATTTGCAAAGGAAATACATGACTTCTTGGTTATTTATTTAGATGATATTACTGTATTTTCTAAGTTAGATAATGAACACTTGGATCATTTGAGACAAGTCTTTATTAAAGGTAGAAAATTTGGTATATCTTTAAACCCCAAGAAAAGTATTTTTGGATTAGAGGAAGGTAAGTTACTAGGACACATAATTCCCAAGGAAGGTATTAGGATATATCCTTCTAGGATAGAAGCAATTCTAAACATTAATCCACCTAGAAACATCAAAGAGTTACAAGAATTTTTAGGTAAAATTAATTTTTTGAGAAGATTTATTTCTAACTTAGTCGAAATCATCAGAGAACTGAATAACATGCTTAAAAAGGACTCAATTTTAAAATGGACTATTGAAGAAAAACAATCATTTGAATCCATAAAGCAAGCTTTAACTAAAACATCAGTCCTAATCAGTCTAGATTTCAAGAAAGGTTTTATAATTTTTTCTTTTGTATCAAAGCATACCATTGCAGCAGTTTTACTGCAAAAGAATGATCAAGGTTTTGAACAACCTATAGCTTTTTTCAGTAAGACCCTTAGAGATGCACCTCTGAAATATAACATAATGGAGAAACAAGCCTTAGCCTTGGTTAAGGCCATAAAATATTTCAGAGTTTACATTCTCTATTCCCACATAATTGCATATGTCCCTAATTCTGTATTTAAAGACATTCTTACTTAGGATGGCCCTGATGGAAGAAGAGGTAAGTGGCTTACCACTATCCTATAATATGACATATATATTAAACAAACTAAACTCATTAAAAGACAAGGATTAGTCAGAATAATGGCTAAACCCAACTGCAATGCATTAGATATAAATTTTATTGCTCAGGTTGATGACTAGAAAGAGATGGCCACTCCAACGATTAGTGAAGCCTTTCTAGATTCACCTTAGTACTCAAATATTATCTTTGTACTTACCAACTTACAAGATCCTCTTGGATTATAAAGGAAAAAATATAGATTTCTTAAACTTAAAGCAATGAGATTTTGTATTTTAGATAATGTGCTTTTTTGGAAAGAACAAAGTAGGATATTATTAAATTGTTTACTGAAGTAGAAGCTGATAAAATTCTTGAGGAATTTCATGCAGGTGACTGTGGAGGGCATTTATATTGGAAAAGTACTGCAGATAAGATCCTTAGAGCTAGTTTTTACTGGCCTACCTTATTTGTTGATGTTAAGAATTTTTTTACTTCATGTCACAAATGTCAAATCTTTGAAGGCAAAAAGAAATTGTTACCCTTGCCCTTAAAGCCTATTTCAACTGAAATGCCATTTCAACAATGGGGTTTAGACTTCATTGGAGAAATTCACCCCCCATCCTCTGGCCAACATAAATGGATTTTGACTGCCACAGATTACTTCACTAAGTGGATTGAAGCCATTCCTACTAGATAAGCCACTAATACAGTCATTATCTCTTTCATCGAAAACAACCTTTTATCAATATTTGGATGCCCTCAGAAAATTATTACTAATAATGCAGTAGCATTTAAATCTAAGAAAATGATTGCCTTCTGTCACAAGTATCATATTACCCTCACTCTACTGCATATTACCCCCAGGGTAATGGCCTAGCTGAATCCTCAAATAAAAGTCTTGTAAATATCATTAAAAAATTACTTGAAGATAACAAAAAGAATTGGAATAAGGAGTTAGTCTATGCCTTATGGGCAGATAGACTTACTACCAAAAATTCAATTGGCACTTCCCCTTACCAAATTGTATATGGGATGGATGTTGTTTTTCCATCATCCTTAGGTGTTCCAGTAATGAATATTATTCAAGAATCACAAGTGGAAATCAATGATACACAAAGGAGGACAAATCAAACTATTTATCTACAACAAACAAGGGAAGACGTCTATGAAAAATCTCAAGTCATTCAGGATAAAATCAATAAAATTTTTGATAGAAGAAGTAAAGAAGATGACTTTTACATTGGAGGTCAAGTTTTAAAGTGGGATTCTAGGAGAGAGGACAAAGGTAAGCATGGGAAGTTTGATTTTCTATGGAAATGACCTTATGTAATCTATGAATATAGGGGTAAAAATGATTTCTTTATCAAAGATTTGGATGGAAAAGATATTCAAGAAGGACCAATTAATGGTAGAATGCTCAAACACTACTATTCCTCTGAATTAACCAATAGTTAGTCCCAGTTACTTTTACATCATTGTAAATATCCATTGAAGTTTTTAGATTGGATTGGATATTTTATTTCCAAAGTTGAAGCTCGAAGAGAAGGCCCTAAGCTTTGAAGAATAAGATTTCATAAATATGAGTTTTTGCAGAAAACAAAAGACGATTTCTGGATCATCATGGTCAAAATTGAAGGCTACTAGTCTTAGTGTTCTTGACATTTCACTAGGAAATGCCATCCCCATGTGAAGACATTGTTAGGGTCCTATAAATATAGGATTCATAATTTTGAATTGACTTTTGATAGTCTTGTAAAATATGTACATACCTTGCTTTCTGCAAGTTGTTTTCCCATATTTTGAAAAAATTAAAAAAAATAAATCAAAAAGATGGTAAAAAGTCCTAAAAGAAAGATCAAAGGACTTAAAAAAATATATAGACCCCAAAAGAAAAAGATGAAAATAAAACATGAAAGTGTGCAAGTCCAAATGCCACTACTTTTTATTTTTTAAATGATTATGGGAGAGTGTCAATAAATGCCATAATCCATGATGAGTTAAACTGTTTAAACTTGACTTGTCATGTTTTAAATTTCCATGTTTTAGATAGTGAATAAAGTTTTGTCAGACAGTTTAATCCTAAAAAATAAGTAGATAGGTAGGGAATAATGAGGAGCTCATCAGTTTAATCTGAGCCCTCGGATGAAATAAGGTAGAATTAGATAGTTTATGCTTTCAAAAGAATAAATGTTTCAAGGTTGCAAGCCTAAATGCACTTGCTAAAAGGAAGAAATTTTTTTAGAGTAATGTTGGGTAGGTAGAAAGAAGTGGGAAAAAGCATGTAATATTCATCACCGAGAAAAAATCACTAATTTCCCTTCCCCTATAAGTATTCGGTATTCTATACTACCAGTCAAAAAGGCTCAAAGCATTTCTCTGACTTTTGTTGGGACCAGACCCAAGGCTCGATGACTGGATAGTGGAAAATGTTGAGTTCTTATGATTAAAATCCCTTTTACCATTATTTATCCCTCATTCATACATTTTAACTCATTTTCATAAGTAAAGATTCATTTTTACTTAATGAAACATAAAACCCCATTTGATTAACTTAGAAACATACAAAAACCCTCAAAAACACTTTATCCTAAGTAAATTGGTGAAATGATGAAATGAAAAGCTTTGCTTTATTTATTCACTTTACTTGGTAATTTAGTGTATTTTTGTGTATTCCATTTCCCCTTGTCATATTCACTTTTGACTTATGCTATTAATTCCCTAAAAATACCTTATCCTATCTATATAATTCCCTTTATCTAAAATACCCCCTAAAACCCACTATTATAAAGATTTTGGACCAAAGATATTATCCACATGTTAAAATGAAAACCTAAATAAATGCGCCCTTTGGTATAAAACTAACCTTAATGAAATATCCCACCCCCTATGGTTATTAAACCCTTAAATTGTTTAAAACTATATAATAAAATAATTTCTGCGCCCATACATATGTTTAAAACTAAACATACTTCCCCGCCTATCACGTTTTATCCTAAGTGTTGAAACAAATAAAGTCTTTTATAAGTTTCAACCCCTACGCCTTTGCAATACACGTACCAACTCTTCCCCGCATGAGTTTTTAATCCAAGGTGCTATCACAATAAGACTAAGGTTTATGATCCATTGAAATTAAGCTTTTCCCGTTCATTCTATCCCCGCTGTGTAAAGCCCCAAGCTTTACATAGGCTAACCCAGGGCTAACCATATACCCACGCCCATATACATAAAACCATTTATGTATATAAAAAATTAATCAAGGTCGTATATTAATCAGCGCTAGCACCCATAAAAGACCCCAGTCCCACCAGGCCATTGTCTGCACCTTCCTAGCTAATCGTGACCCTTCGCTCCCAATCATGAGATCTAACGGTATTTAATACATGTCGCGCCCACAAAATGATCATTCGCCCAATAGAAAAACGGACGTGAAATGGGTTGTTTCACCCATTCTGCTTCCCGTTACGTGATGAAAATCTATTGGATCGCGTTCGTTTCAACAAAAACCACTTACTGCTGTAAACGAACGCAAAAATTGTTGTCGGTTTCGCATTTTAAACTAAATCCGCCTCGGCCTGAGATTTAACCTGCAAAAAATGATAAAGTCCAAATTAAAATAAAAGTTAAACCTTTGGAAAAACACTTATCATTTCCTTTTCACGCAGTATATCCATCATTTTCCTTTGCTCCCGACTGTATTAAGCCGTTTTGAAGCATTTCTCGCTCACAACCTTAGAAGTTCACCATTAAAGTCTGATCAGGAGTGGCTCTCTGCTCCAGCAATCTGGACTAGTCCTTAGAAATGACCAACAGATTTCAAGACCCTTTTTCAATAGCCGAATACCTTCCTTTCAAGGTATTTTATGACGATTAAAATTCAATTCTAAACTGTCAATAAATAAACCAGGACTTTAATTATGAGAATTCACTGGATAAAATTGCCCAAAAACGCCAAAAAGAGGCCAAACCCTAGCCAATTTTTTCTAGAAAGTTCTGTATTGCAAAAAATCACTCCTTGAAGAGAATTTCCTCAAGTTTTAAGCCCCCGAAGACCAAACTCAAAGACATAGAAGGACTTAAATCCTAAAGATACCTTAAAAAAAAATAAAAAAATTCAAAATTCACTCATGAAACCCTCGTTTCATGTTTTATCCCAGTTTACATTCTCTGAAAAGCCTGATTGAGCAATAAAACCAACATAAATTATCTTTAGTCTAAGAATTTCCCAATTCATATTGTGCTAAAAGAAAATACTCTTGCAAACAATCTAATCTTGTAGTAGTTATCCAAAATGACTAAGAAACATAGCACAAGAAAACCTATAAAATCCAAAACACTTAGATATGAGGGATCTAAAGCCCCTAAATGTATCCCAGTCATCACTACCAAATCTGCTACAACAATGAATCCCCTCCAACCACCTGTAGTTGCTGTAGAAAGCCTCCCTTTGACTGATGTTGACTACAAAATTTTTGATCCTGTTGTTGAATTCAACATCTTGGATATACATAATTGGTGTTATGAAAAGTACTTGGATAAGGATGAAATACCTATTTGGGAGAATTATTTGCCCAAATATATAGTTCCATTGACCCACCCTAGCCAATATCTTATCAGATTATGTCAAAAAAATTATGAACTAGATCAAAGGGCCATAGTCAATGCTAATAGACAAATCGTTTTCACCATCACAGCAGAGTCAATAAATCAAATGCTTTAATTATAGTTTGATCCTCAATCAGTGCCCCTGACTATAGAATCTTTGACCCAGTTTTACTTAGGTCTAGACTTTCCTAACAAGTTCATGATATTTCAAAAATTTATGCCTTCCCATGTTGACATTCCTAAAATTAATCCTCCTTATTCCACTGCTAAATTTTGTAATATCCCAAAATGGGAACAACTACACTATTGGGAATAATCTGAGTTATTACCAATGTGGAGCTTCAGAAAATCATGAGCATGGAAATTTAGAGAAGCTCATTATATTTAAATTAACATCACACTATCATATGAAATAACCTCAGCAATAAGATGGCCTATATTCTCTTTCCCGGGTGGGGAAATGTAGCAATACAGGGCATAAAATAGTTGTCTTAAGAAAATAATGCTATAAAAGTGAGAAAGGGGACTTGGATCCATTATAAGACATTATATAAAACTCACATGCAGAATTATAGGTGAAACAAATCACTCTAGCTCATATAAACAGATCTCCCCAAGTCTGGGCAGCTCAAATAGGCCCAAACCCCTCAACCTAGGTCATGCAGCAATTAATGAAGCAATGAATGCATTATTATAATGAGGGTTTATGTAGAAAATAATGGAAGAAGACTGATATAGAGCTTACATTAATCATAAAGCAAAGAAATGTAGGTTTAACCTCTTATACAACAGAAACAAGACACCCGACAAAGGTTTCCGGCACTATACATGTACAAAAAGTAGTACTGCAGAAAATAACACAGTTTACTGAAAATTTGTGTTAGAATTGACTGAATACAACATATAATGGATGAATAATACATAAAAGGGCCAAAGGCCTCTGTAATTGATCTCCCGGAGGGAAATGAGCACCTCCTCCTCAAAGACTAGCATAAAATCAAACGATGCAACCCTCCTGCTGCTGCCCCTGCATAAAATACGTAGTTTTCTGAAGGGAAATGCGTTGTGGATGAATTTGGATGAATGGCCCCAATCCAAATGCTGAAATGAAGCTAAAATTATTCCCTCTTTATCCCTTAATCAAGTTGATCCAAAGAGAGGATGGAATTCCCGCATGGGAATTCTTTGCACTAAGCAGTGCAACAACTCCGGCTAAACAACTGAAGCATGCAAGTAGTCACAAGAAAAAGATAGCTGAATACATGAATGAATCCCTTTAATTCTATGCCTTCCTTTTTATCTTTGGTGAGCCTCCTCACCTCAGACCCCACACAATGTTGAGGTGACTTCCTAGTGAAGCTTCCTCATTCAAAACTACGCTGCCCTAGCTAGCTTCCCTCCTCTTTGTAACATCGTTGTTGACTTGGTCAACTGGAACTAATCCACCTGAAATGCCTCTTTTCATACTAAGGTATCTTCAATCCGGTTCTCATATGTGTGTCTAGGCTGATCCTTGTTCACATTGAGCTAGTTTACTTGAGTGTTTCTTCCTCCTCAAGAATGGATGTTGACTTAGTCATACTTGACTATGTCTCCATCTAATTTTCCCTTGTTCACACTTGGAAGTGTAAAACCAGATTCTAAGGTGATCTCCTTTCTTAATAAGGTGGAATTTATTCATATTTCATTATCTATGGGCCTCCTTTCCCATTTATTCCTCTCCTAGGTGAAAGCATCAGAATCTAATATTCCAATTTGCTTGTTTGCAAATTTTGGAATATTACAGTCCTCCCCTCCCAAATGTTGCTTGTCCTCAAGCAACTGCAAGGATAGGACTGAAGAGAATCCTCTTCTCCCCTGTAGCACCCTCATAGGATGAAGTATCCCAAGGATCAAGGTGCTGCATCATCAATGTATCTCCAAGTTGCTCCTCCCAAGTGTGTAAGCTATCTAAATAGCTAACATTATGTGACAGTGAAACATCTATGGAAGAAAAAATGGGTTGCTTGAAGGTCCTCTTGAAGAATGAGGGCTGATATAAATTGGGATTCATCATCCCATTTTGAATCTCTCCCCCCCAAGCTATCAACCAAACAAAATGAGTCACACTCCAAAATGGTAAATCATGCAAATCATCCTCCACCTGAAGCTCCGACAATGTAGGTGGGCTGAAATTCCTTTCATGGTAGACATAGTAGCCTACCACACACTGCCTTCCTCTCCACTTAAGACAAGTGTAGAGGATTTTCTGATCTTGGGCTGAAATAATGTTTCCCTCCAATGGCAAGAAGGAAACTATACCTCCAAAGGTCCCTTCCCCAGCGCTGTGAATCAAGCTGGAAAAAACCATCTCATACATGATGGATAAGAAATCACCATCATATGGTACCCCATCCATCTCATGGCCCTCCTCATAAAGAAAAAAATATTTTGCTGTAGAGACCATGTCTCTTCCCATGTTCCCCTTAGAACATGTAATGCAGAAAGTGCAGGGATCTTCCTCCCCAGAGAACACATCCACTCCAAGTGTTCCTCCTCCAATCATGCTCCTCATATAGGCGAGAACAATATCAGCAAATAGGATCATGATCAGCATCATAATGAGAGAAATACTGAAGGTTTTATGTGGTGTTGGAAGGTACCAACAGTATCCAAAGTGGTCATAGCATAGTTTTCCCCACTGCAGCTTCAGACAATAATATGGCAAGTTGTTTCTCGACAGATGGCTAGTTGTGTAAGTAACCACATCTACTAGCAAATAGTGGATGGCTGAATGTATCAACTGAGAATATAAGGAGTAACCAAACACTTTCCCCAAATAATATAGTAGATGGCTGTCTCCATCATAATGGCAAGCCAAAAATGGTCCATGGAGCCTAAAGAGAAACTTGCCCCTTTGAAGAGCAATGCACTGCAAAGAAATGGTAAGAGCATGCAAGTATTGTGTGGTACAATAAATAAATGAAAAAATAGAATTCTTACCATGTAATGGAAACAAGATGGTGACAAGATCCATAGATGAATCCTCCATAGTGGCATGATATACCCATATGAAGAGGAATGAACCACATGCTGCATGAAAATTGTCCTTCCCATGTCTGGAAATCAAAGTCAAAGAGGACACACTGCAATAACCAATGATTCCATCCACCACTCTACCAATCTCACCTCCTCTATGCCCACCAAGTGCATTAAATATGAAGTGATCCTAGGAACACTCCATCAAAAAGCTCATGCTCCAAAGTGACAACGTTGTTGGCCTATGCAAATAAGCTCCTACCAACTCATAAATCCATCCTCTGACATGTTCAATGTCAAAGACTCCTCTCATAATGTTGCCATCTCCTCCCATTGAAACATCATGCAAAATGTGAGAGCAACTCTGCCCTTGTTCTCACTCAATCCTCCAAAGCAACAAATGCCTTTGTTGCCCCGACATGCCTTCATCATGCAACTCATGTGGTGGAAACACAATGATCACATCATCATAATTCATCCACACTCCTTACTACCCCATGTTGCAAGTATCCTACAAAGTTCTCTCCTCCCACATACCCTTGGAAAAAGGATATGTCTCATGGTGGCCAGAATATCTCAAGAGTAGCCAACGCAGTTTTTCCTCTTGCTGCCCAGTATCATAGATTTTCAAGTAGCTCTCCATCTTATTGCTCTCCATCCACATCCACTTATCCACCGATGGATGCCCCCTATCATTCTCCATCTTGGTACTCCTCCAAAGGAGACTACCATCTTCCCATTTCATATTTTCCTTATTGCATTTCATGAAGTGCTGAAATGCTTCCTCTTGGAGATCCCTTAGAGAAGATCTCATGTCCATAGCCATCTTGAATCCATCAAGATCCAAAGGTGAAAAAGGTAAAGCCTCTTCACTGCTATTATTTGACGGTGCTGATAGTCTCTCCAAAGACATAGTTGTTGCCTCATACTCCCTCTCAAAGTTTATGTCATCCTCCAAAAGATCACACTCCAACCTCAAGGGTTGTGTGTAGCTCATTAGTGATACATGAGGTTGATGGTTCAAATGTCCCTTGAACCCTTCAAGCTTGCATTGCGCAGTGCAATCCTACTGCTCTATCTCATCAGTAATGTTGGATCTTGGGCCATATGAAGACATAATTCCACCATTTTTAGAAATATTTGCTGCAATAAGTAAAAGTGGAAATCTTCCCATACCTTGGTGAGATGTGGGAACCTCTTGTAGATATGCAAAGGCTCCTCCTTCCAATGTAATGGTTGCCTTGACTGCTGATGTAGAAGGTTTCTCTTCCAAGGCTATGACAACGCTGGTACTTGTCTCTTCCCATGGTGGTGTGGACCCTCTCCCCTATGATCTTTCTCCATCAAAACTTCTGATCAGTTCTTTAGTGAACTCAGAAAAATAAGTCACTCTATGTGGCTTAAGTGACTGCACCACCAAGCATTGGCTTCACCCTCCAGGTGCAGCGCTGCAACTTCTGCTGCCTCCCTCTCTACCACTGGATGAAGTAGGAAGAATGCCTCAAGATTTCTTGCCCAAGCTCTAGCTGTACTTGACCCATCAAATGTAGACAATAGGAACCTATTACCTTTAATCTCTCCTTTGATGCAGGGTCTTCTTTCTTCTCTCTGTTGAATAAACTGAGGAAAATCTAGGGTCTCTTTGGAAGCCCTAGGTTGGCACTTGTATTCTTCCAAATACCTACTCAGGATTTAATGCTCTAAGTAGTTTCCTTGCTCTCCACTTCCTCTATGAGAATAGGAGGTGTATGCATCTTCTTCTTCTTCTTGAAACCTTCTAGAGGTCTCACTGCAACTCTCTCCTCCTTGAAACCCTCTTGGAGTTTCAATGCATTTCTCTTCTTCTTTCTTCTTGGATCCAAAAATGGATGAGATTAAGCTCATCCTCTCCATAATTTTTTCTCCTCTTCTTCCTATATTTTGATTGGATCTGAAATCCACAGGCTGAGCCAAGATGGCAGCTCTGATACCACTGTAATATCCCAAAATGGGAACAACAACACTATTGGGAATAATCTGAGTTATTACCAATGTGGAGCTTCAGAAAATCATGAGCATGGAAATATAGAGCAACTCATTAGATGTAAATTAACATCACACCAACAGATGAAAGAACCTTAGCAACAAGATGGCCTATATTCTCTTTCCTGGGTGGGGAAATACAACAATACATGGCATAAAATAGCTGTCTTAAGAAATAATGCTATAAAAGTGAGAAAGGGGACTTGGATCCCTTAGAAGACATTATATACAACTCACATGAAGAATTATAGGTGAAAAAAGTCACTCTAGCTCATATAAATAGATCTTCCCAAGTCTTGGCAGCTCAAATAAGCCCAAACCCCTCAACCTAGCTCATGCAGAAATTACTAGAGCAAGGAATGCGTTATTATAATGAGGTTTTATAAAAAAAAATAATGGAAGAAGACTGATATAGAGATTACATTAATCATAAAGCAAAGAAATTGAGGTTTAACCTTTTATACAGCAGAAACAAGACACCCGGCAAAGGTTTCCGGAAATATACATGTACAAAAAGAAGTACTGTAGAAAATAACGCAGTTTACTACAAATCTGTATGAGAATTGATTTAATACAGCATATAATGGCTGAATAATACAAAAAAGGACCAAAGGACTCTCTAATAGATATCCCGAAGGGAAATGAGCACCTCCTCCTCAAAGACTAGCATAAAAACAAAGGGTGCAACCCTGCTGTTGCCTCCCCTACATAAAAGACACAGTTTTCTGAAGGGAACTACGTTGTGGATGAATGTGGATGAATGGCCCCAAGCCAAATGCTGAAATGAAGCTCAAATCCTTCCCTCTTGATCCCTTAAGCAAGCTGATCCAAAGAGAGGATGGAATTCCCGCACGGGAATTCTTTGCACTAAGCAGTGCAGCAACTCCGGCTAAACAGTTGAAGCATGCAAGTAGTCACAAGACCAAGATAGTTGAATACATGAATTAATCCCTTTGATGCTATGCCTTCCTTTTTATCTTTGGTGAGCCTCCTCACCCCGGACCCCACACAATGTTGAGGTGATTTCCCAGTGAAGCTTCCTCATTCAAAACTGCGCTGCCCTAGCTAGCTTCCCTCCTCTTTGTAACAGCATTGTGGAATTGGTCAACTGAAACCAATCCACCTGCAATGCCTCTTTTCACACAAAGGGATCTTCAATCCAGTTCTCTTATGTGTGTCTAGGCTAATCCTTGTTCACATTGAGCTAGTTTACTTGAGTGTTTCTTCCTCCTCAAGAATGGATGTTGACTTAGTCAAACTTGACTATGTCTCCATCTAATTTTCCATTGTTCACACTTGGAAGTGTAAAACCAGCTCCTAAGGTGATCTCCTTCCTTACTAAGGTGGAATTTATTCATATTTTATTATCAATGGGCCTCCTTTCCCATTTATTCCTATCCTAGGTGAAAGCATCAAAATCTAATATTCCAATTTGCTTGTTTGCAAATTTTGGAATATTACAAATTTCCTGAAGGGCCTAGACATATTATCTCTATGCTCTCCTTTATACTTGGATACTTTACATATGGACACACTGATGATTCCATTCTAAGTTTCCTGTCCACCTTGTCTCCAAGCCAACCTCCATCAGTCATTTTTTACTTTGTTGGTTTCATAGCCAACAATATCCATCATCAGCTGATAAAATTACCCACTGAAGGAGTCTTTAGATACTCATCTTATCTGTTTCACTTATTCTTATTCTTTCAAGATAATAAGTTTCCTATTGCATTACAAAAGATGGACTTGGAGGGTAAGCCTCTATCTATTATCTTCTAGACTTCCTTGCTCAGGAAAGAGGGTAGTGATTTCACCTACACAGATTTTTCAGACCTTTTTCTACATCCAGCAATGAACATTCTGGATAAAGCAGATCAACCCAGAATCAGTGAGGAAATGAAAATAATCCTGCAACTTTCAGAACATAGTAAAATGGGAGATTGGTATCTCTATGAGAAGCATGCAGAGTTAAGAATTTTTGGATCCAACTTATTACCTTATAAGTTGCCTAGATATATGAGCATGAGAATTTTTGCACTGGAGTATTTGAGACAAATTCTCAATTATGATTCTATTAAATTCATGGCTGCTAGAAAAAAGACTCAATTTAAGTTAAAGAATCAAGTTGTTCCCTTTATCATAAACCACAGAGAGGCAGAAAAAGAAATCACAAAGAGATTAGCAGAGTTTAAATTTCAAGAAAGTTTTCCATGGAACTATGATCCTCAAGGGATCCTGAGCAATCTAAGAGTAAAATGCAAATTGACTCCCTTCATACATGAGCTTAATCCTGGTATTAAGAAATTTTCCAACCAAGCTAAATGGCTGGAAAATACAATGATAGATACAACAAGTAATACAAAGACAACATGTAAAATGGATACAACACAGGCTCTAGAACTTGTAAAACAGCCAGAGACATCAACAAAGAGAAGCAGGGAAGAACGAGGTTATACAGCAGAAACAAAAACTAAAACCAAATTCAAAATAATCTATAATAAGAGGTTTAAACTCAATTCATTTGACAAGGAAAAAGTAACCATTGATGTTGATGAGACAGAAGCTCCAGTAACTAATGATGATATAGCCACAACTATAATCAATGAAACCCTTATAGAAATAGAAAAGGAATCAACTACTAATCAGAATGACACTCAAATGATTGAAAAACAGAATAATATGGAGGCCTCTTCCTCACAGATAGCTAAGGAAAAGGATTTAGACATCAAGGAGAAATATAAGCAGATAAAGCAGAAGAATGAGGAGATAAAAACATAGATATATTCTCAATTCCTCAAACAAAAGCCTGGAAATCAAAATAGGGTACTGGCAGCCTTTGATTATTCTACAAACAAAATGATCATGTCATTTTTACAACCTACCACCTCAACACCTAAAACAGTGGCAGATTATAAAAGGTGGAATTTGAGGTAGACACAGAAAATGTTCATGAGCTAGACCAAATTGAATTTCATAGACATAGCTATGAAATTTTGTATTCAACAGTGGTAACTAAGGCAATGAGTGTTACCAAGTTACAGAATATTTTTCTTAATATGCAGGATCAAATGAAGTTGGATAAGGCATCTCTATATGCTAAGGATCTAAGGATTAAAGCCTTAGAGGATTTAGTTTTATAGGTGGGACATGATCCCTCAAATATTCAAGCAACAGAATTGTTGATAAGAAAAAAGAATGATGACATAGCAGCTTTGAGGAAATATCTCTAGCTTCCTCAAAGTGAGCATCCAAAAACCAAGTAAATCATTCCGGATCAGACTAAGAAAGAAGAATGATGAAGCTCATTCTCAAATTGACTTCTCAAATCAAAGAAATGGAAACCCAAATGGACCACCTTGTCAAAGAAAAAGAGACTGCAAAAGAACATGAGACTCCTATAATTCCTATAGTTATTCTAGTGATAACTATAGCAGTGCCCTCTACTTTAGGAGAGAAATTATCACCAAAGGGCTCACTGGCAATTGCAGTGCCAGTGACTTCAGCCACTACTTCAGCTACAAAGTCTTCCACTACAAATGTTCAACAAACAGATGAGGCAAGCCAGATTGTTAAAGCTATGGAAGAACTGTCTTTAAAAGCAAATCAACAACCTGAAAAATATGATTGATAATATTGAAGCTACAAACAAGACAACACTGATAACTGCTAAAAACCATGAACAAAAGGCAATCATACTAGGAGAACAAATCAAAAGTTTACAAAAAGAGTTAACTTTCACTGATCAAATTTCATACATAAAGAATCATCTATGGAAAAACATAATTGAAGCCATTTCATACATAAAGAATCATCTATCAACAAACATAATTGAAGCCATTCACACTCAATGGCCTTCAATTCAGGTTATATATGAGCAAAGAGATTTATTATTAGCAACTCAGGAAGAGATTCAAAAGACCAAGGATGAGTTAACTGATAGGCCTGCTCAGGCTTTAAAATTCATTACATTCTTGAACAACAAGAACAGGGCAGAACTGGAGGAATTACAGGTATTGGATAGAAAAGAAAAAATATTACAGATTAAAAAGGTTGTAACTAAGAAGAAGTTGATGAACATTCTGGAAGAGAAATGTGAATCAAGGAACATTTCCATAACAAATTTTATGGTAAAATACACAAACTTAGGACAGAGGGGCCTGCCAGACATCCATGTTTTTAATGAAAAACTAATGCCCCAGAAAGATTATGATAAAAAGATTAGGGAATTTTCTAAGGAGAAAGTCAACAAACCATTAACACAAGGCACTCCCATAGGAAAAGTCCTCCTTCAGCATTTTGAAGATCTGTTCTTTTTAAAACATGAGATTAAACATCTCTTTTTTTTCAAGCCCACTTTTGCTAAATACACAGAGGCTGATGAAAATTTCAGGAAGCTAAAGAATGTTCAAATTCCCAAGGCAGAATAGTGGCAAGAATTTATTGATTTGATGTTACAATAAGAGGTAAAACAGTGAAGGAAGACTACCTTGAAAAATAGGAAAAAAGAACAGTGAAATAAAAAGACATTCTGCTGATTTTACTGCAAAAAGACATATTTTTATAGTAGTAAACAGTGATCTAATATTCAAAGTGTATCAGCAGTAAAGAGTATCAGATGAAAGAGTGTCAGCGAAGGCAAGTCAAAAGCCTGATATTTTCCAGCAGCCAGCAAGTAGGATAGTTAGTCAATTAAAAGATCCTTGTTAGATAAAACAATTCTATTTATTTTGGATAGGAGGACAACTTGCTGATTTGTTAAGCAGTTGTCCCTCTTATTATGTAAAGATATTTTTTTTTCCTAAAGATATTCCTAGATTTCTCCTAGGATATTTTTAATTACATTTTGTATAAATACTTCTACATTAGAAGTATTCAGGGTGGAATAAAATTGCTGGAGTTTACTATAGACATTTTTTCTGAACATTGGACACTATTGTGTGTTTGACTTCAAAGTAGCAGACTGGAAAAGCTGTCTGGAATCATAATTCAGGATCCTTGTGATAAGCTGATGAGCGAATTACTTCCTACTTGTCACTATTTCCTTTTCTAAGTTTCATGCATTCATTTTATGTTTGTTTTGTCTGAATGTGTAACTAGGAGTATTACTATAGGATTAGTCAAGTGCTCCCCGTCTTTAACTATTTTCCATTTTTATTTTTTCTGCTGATTTCCAGTGTTGAGAATTCTTAATTGCTCTCACTCCCATTTTACCTATGCCTTCTACTTCCATTTTCCATATCAAAGGATCCTTAAGTGCCCTTTATCTCGATCATACCACTTCACAAAAAACCACTTTCCCAAATCTCTGAGGGTTATCTATCTTGCCCTGAATACATTTGTACCTTTTTGGCCTTGAATTCTAGTGTTTCTAGCTTGATTTAGACTCCATAGCCCAATGCACAAGTAGATTTCTCTCTATCTTACCTCAAAGTGATTTTTCTCCACCAAACCCTTTAAACCAAATCCAAATTGTACTTTCATAACTAGCCTAATATTATTAATCAAAACAAAGATAAATCTTAATGAGAGAGCCCTCTCTGATTCCTAGGAAGGCTAGATCCTAGAGTTTTAAGTAGGTTTGTGGTTACCTTTAGTGTTCTTTGACTAAAAATGAAAAATTCCACAACTTAAGAAATTACTAGAGTGATAACAGACCTCAATAACAGTGTTTAGTGACATCAAACAGGTAGGGCTAGCCATAAATAATCCTTGATACCTACTGTATTAAACCATTGTTGAAATAAAAAAATTTAGGGGGTCTAGATAGCAATTAATAATTCTCTAAAATGTCCTAGCAGAAGAAAACATAGAGGCAATGAAGAACAAATACAGCTAAGGTGCCTTTGAAGAACATTTCTTAGTCTAAATATTTTGTTCTATTGCAACATAGAAAGATGGAAACATAATGAAACATGAGAAAACAATAACTGAAATAGAAGCACTTCGCCATTAACCAAGATGAGGGATCCTGCAAGCAAGCCTCCTCCATCAACAAGCAAAACAAGCCATTCACAAGCTCCAAATCACCAATTTCTCTTCAACCTCCAAAAGACTATGTATTTCTCCAAAGATTCATCAAATTCCAACGTTTACAATGAAGCCTTCATGCCCTATTTATTTAGAAAAGGAGGTAAAAAACCCTATATAGGGTTGTAAAATGTCAAAATCACTCATAAATGTCATAAATGCCCAAATGACCATGCAAGGCCCAAGGCACAAAATATCTCATGAAATAAATGCAAAAATAACTTCTAGCACCTAATTATAGAGTGATTTGCCTCAAAAAACATTAAAATATCATTTTGTAATAAATGTGTGTGTTTTTTTGACTTTTGGCCAAAAACACATGGTGCAGTCTATAAGCGCAGCACCTTGACAGGCAGAAAATAGGTCCAATTGCAGCTGAGTTTTGGTGACCTTCGCGATGTTGAAATTTACTCCGTGATGGCCCGTTGGAAATCTTGTTGAGTCTAATTTAAAAATATACCATTGGTTTTCTGATTGAGCCACTGTAACCTATCCAAAAATCCAAATTACCCAAACTGCTCTGAGCGCATCGCCAAGCCTGAAAATGAGGCAAAAAGGTAGAAAATGAGGTTTTTTAACCTTTTGAGGGGTAAAAAATGCTCCAAATGCTCTGAAATTTGGTGAGAATAGTGTACTAGGCATGAGAAATCCAAAAATGTAAAGTTATCCCTCTGAGAATGTCTGAGGAAAAAGAATAGCGCCAGGGGTGTTGCGCTTATAGGCCTCCAAATTCACAATAAACCAAAAATTATCAAATTTCTCTCAAATTTGGTGGATGTCTCCCTCATGGGGTTTGAGATACCTGTAGATAATATTGGGCCAATAATCCAATGTTTTCTTGGTCTTTTAATCCTTTTAGTGCTTGAATTTCGGTGAGGGCCTCTTTGAGCTTGGCACTAGTGAGTTTGTTTTTTAAGGCATAGTGTTTGGTCATCTTCTTCTGTAAGCCGAGGTCTCTTTTTATGTTCTTTATATACTTGTGCTCATTCTTGTAATAATGAATGATGTATTGTGCCATGCCAAGGATCCTTTTAATATCTGCATTTTTGTTTTGAAGTAGTATGATATTTTCCCTATCCTTGTCTTCATTTCCACTTTCTAGGTCAATGATGCCAAGTCCTTGTTTAAGCTCCCTCTTACCTTTCCTACCTATTTTCACCTTTTGTTTAACTTTGTTAAGCTTTTGAGCTGAGGTGGATGGCATGGTCCCTTGCCTTTTTGAGGCAGCAAACACAAGCCTAGGCCCTCTTTGAGATGCCAATGAAAAAGGTGTGATTGTATTCTTGTTGGTGTCTTTATCATGGCTGTGATCCTCATTTTCATTATCATCCTTCCCACTTTCTTTACTGTCACTATGAATGCCATGACTATTTTCAGCCCTTCTTTCATCTTCTGCATTTTCAACACACTTATCACTTTCATCATTAGCCTCACTGATTACTTTCCCACTGATCTCTCGACTATCCTTTGTGTTGCCTTCATTTTTCTCATCATCATTGTCACTGTGGGGGTCACTATTGTCATGACTGTTATCATGACTGTCATGACTATTATCTTCCTTGCTATCTTGTCCCTCACTATCTTCTTTATTATATGTCTCTTTGTCACTGTTGTTTGCTTCATTGGTGTCACTGCTGGCTTCTGTTTCTGCATTATCTTCACTTTTTTCATCTTTATCTTGGCTGCCCTCTTCATCACTGCTTAATCCATCCCCACTGTCAATATCCTCACTATATTTACCCTGCTCTGTCTCCATGTTATTTGCCTCCTGTTGGCTCAAATCATCATCACCCTCACCTTCACTTTGGAATAATTCACTATTACATTCAACCTCTTAATTTTGTTTATCATCATCACCCTCCTTTGTTTCCATGTATTATACCTCTTGTGCACTCAATTGATCATTTCCTTCATCCTCAATTTCACTTGATTTTTCACTATCATTTCCTTCTTCATTTGATGCATCAGGAGAAGATGGAGAAGGGATGTTTCCTTGAGGTGAGGATACTTGTGTAGATGATGAGGCAGGATCTGTAGGAGGCGATGGAGGAGTGGAGGGAGGAGGATGAGATGATGAGGGTAAACTAGGTTGATGATGGTGATGTGGACTTGTGAAGACTTCATGGGTTATGAATACCTCCCAAGGTATGCCCTTCTGTTCTAACTGATGTAGAAGCACCATCTTGATCAATGAATGGTGGAACAAACTCTACATTGGCTGGGAATAGGTCCTCCTCCAGACAACAAAAGACATTTTGTCAATGCTTCTATACAAGTAGTAGGGTAAATGAAGCATTTTGACCCTTGTGAAATGCATGAGGAGTATAATATGGTAGGAGTATAGTCTGGAGTACCTCCCCTCACAGGTAAAGTACTTCATGATAACCCTCATCAATGGTGAAAACCTCTGTTTCAGATGTGAGAAAGGAAAAATTTCCTTGCAGCCTTCTCTGTACCTAGTTTTGACAAATGGCTCATAATAACCCATGTTTAATATTTCTTTCTTGAACCACTTTTCACCAACAGCAGGGATACCTGTAGCATTAGAGATGGCATCTGCTGATAGTTCATAGTCTACCCCTACAACACTTACATGTTTATTATGTAGGTTGAGGACAAACAACCTTGTAATCTCTGGGTGATTTTGCACTTGTTTGACCTTTTCATAAAATTCTAAACACCCCACATTCTGAAAAAATGTGAGGATCATGGGAGATGAAGTGATATCCACTGTGCTTCAGGGTTCAAACCTATTGACCTTCCCTTCCTTGTGTTTTGGCCTCATAGGCACTTGACCTTCTTGACTTCTCATACTTCCTTCTCCTCCTGACGTGGTGATTGGTGTGGACTTTTAGACAAGCTTATGTTTGCTTTTGAAACCTAGGTAGGAGGATTGAAATGAAAATGATGGTGAGGGCAGCTTTTGTGAATGAGTGAGATGAAGGCAAGTTTATGAATGATTTTCCTTGAGCTTGAAAAAAAAGGCTTCTCTTGAACTGACTTGTGGTCACCCTAGTCTCACACCCCCCTTGATTGGTAATGGTTTACTTGGAGGTCAGAAAAATAGTTTTGCCATGAGGACCTAGGGTTTCCAATGACTAGGGTTTAATTATGTGAAGAACAAGGAGGAAAGGCCACCTACCAAATTTATCTTTCTTGTAGGGTATTGAAAACAGTTTAGAGGGCTTTCCTTGAGCCTTTGGCACCTTTCTGCAAGTTGGAGGGTTTTTTAGCATGAGCGCATCGCCCTACCTGCACTGTCGTGTGACTCTGAGCGCAGCACTGGGCAAGTCGGGTCCTACTTTGGGCACAATGCTTCCCATGTGCAGGCCTGCCGGGCCTATATGCGCAGCGCTGATCCTGTCGGGTCACCGTCTGCGCGCAGTGCTGTGCTGAAAAATGGGTGAGTCGGGCCTCTACACGCAACATTGAGTCTGTGCCTGTCGGGTTTTCTTTTTTGTAGCACCAGGCTATACGTGCAGTGCCTCCCGCTATATGCACAACATAGTGTAAAAGACGCACTGTGAAGACCTCTCTATGGGCAGCGCCAGGGTCTGTGAGGACAACACCGGGTTTTGAGCGTAGCGCCAGTGACCTTGCCCATAATTTGTCCAAAAACTCAGAAATTTTCTCCTGAAGGGTTTTTTGCTCTCCTCAAATGTATAATGAGCTAAGAATGATAAAAAAGATGCCTTTATACCCTTGGAAATATAAACTAAAATAAGAAAACCCACTTTTTCTAAGGTTTTGTCTCTTTATCATTTTGACTAATATATTTTGACCTTTTATTGTAGGTGATTTGAAAACTTTTCAAAGTAATTCTTCTTCCTTTGGTGATGGCTTGCTGTAGAAATGAAGAGGTCCCTTTTAACCTTGAGAGTATTGGTACTGTAAAACCTCTTTTTGTTTGCACATGAGAAACTGAAAAACATGTTTTTATCCTTTTTTGACATTTCTGAGTGTAAGTGACCCTAAAATATGTTTTCTTACCTTTTTACTAATTTTAACAATGATATATACATTTTGATAAAGACTATAAATCATGTCTGATATGTCTCCTCTTGGCCACTTCTAATTTTTTGCAGGTGCCATGACAGTTATTTTTGGTCCCCTTTTTCATTCTTGGAGTTTGATAACCTTAGTTACACGAAAATAAACTCATGATCAACTTGATTTCTTACCTTGAAACTGAACCCTATGCTTTATTCCCTTGACCATTTGAGGGAAATTGGTTACACTTGAAGACTTGATCTCCCTCACATTGATATTCTGTACATTCTTTCTTTTTGATGCAGTGAAACACTACTTCCATGGAAAACCATGGAGGTCACCTTCAAGAGCCTATGAAAACCTTTTGCTATCATAATGGAGGCCCGTTGTCTCCATTTCACCCTCTTTTCCCTATCTTTCGAAAACCTTAGGTCTTAGGGTTGTTAGGGAAAACTAATTAATGTTGTCTTCTAAGTTCTCTTTAGTCGTTTCAAGTTCATTCATTTCTGTTCAGTTCACCTCACATTTTTCCCTTCTTCATTTATAATTTCTAAAAATCTTCAACTCATGTTTGGTTGTGTTGATGCGCCTCTGTCTTTGTGGTCTTCTGCCTTGGCTCTTTTCTTGGCCTGCTGCTGGTCTAATTAGTCCTAGAAACCCTGATTTTCTTTTGAACATAGGCTTCTTACTCTTATTTGCTATGGATGTCCTTTCGTGAGGAGCTAGCCTCTTACCTTAACTTATTTTCTGTTGATAGCCACCTTGACACACCTCTAGAAATGTCAAAATGAGCAGTTGTCCTTTGTATAAATTGTACCTGATTAAGGAGGTCTTGCTTGAAGGTTTTTGATCCATTTTTTGGAAAATCATGTGCTGACCCTTATTTCCATATGATTTCATCTTCTTGACAAAATAAAAATAGTGTTTTAGAATATAAAAGACAAACCTACAACCTATGAAACCCTAGTGACCTAGTGGGAGGCTCTTTAGACTTGTCCCTTGACTGAAAACTTGGCTTAGGGTCCTCAAGTATGAAAAATAGAGTTTTTAACAATTTTATGTATTGAAGATCGAAAATCCAATGTACTTGATTTATATAAAGAGCCTATAGTGATAGTTTAGATACAATCAATGCTTGAGGTATTTGGGAAAAATAAGGAGGAGTAAGTTAGTTGGTGGCCCTAGGTGGCGAGTGGAGAGGTTAGGTAAGGCAAAACAAAGTGCTGAGGTCAAAGGTGTCAAAAATGATGAAGATGAGTGGCATGAGCCCATGATGGGCCTTCTGGGAGTGGTAGGCTGACCATGACATGGTAGATTAGTGAAATAGTGAAAAATGTATCCTAAGGATAATGAAGTCAGTGAGATTTCTAAAACTCACAATATTCATGAATTTTGTTTTTAGAAATCTAGGATAAGAATTTAGTCATCTATAAAAAGAAAAAATTACTGATGACTAATATTATCGTGGCAGCTCACACCCATACACTCTTAGTTTTAGTAGTTCTGATAGAGGTACCAATATCCTGTTTTGGCTTGTTCAGTTAGGTGCAAAATTTTATGAATCTCATCAATGATTCTTGGCACTACTTTGCTAGTCAACAGAATCATGATTGGATGAATGAATTGCTCTATGTAATCTTTGAAGGTGCACTCATATGAATATTTCCTTACCAAAGAAGTCCAGAAAATCACTGTTGTGGGTTTCCTTCTTCATCTAACTTCTATGGTGAGCATGCGAACTTATCTACTTGATAATATATGAACATGTAGGAAATAATTGACGCATACTTGAACATTCCTTCAGTTGGTAACTTTATGAATTGTTCATGTATGGTGTCAATAATAAATTGATTAAAATTAAACACAACATAGGGTTTTTTATTAGTAGAGAAAATTGACGGAAAACCTAAGATAGGCTCATCTATCCATTCATCAGAATAACATCCTAACAGACATGAAAGAACAAAAATAATTTCCTTGGCTTGGTCAGGAAACATGGATGTAACATAAGGTGGATTCTTCTTGGGCATTTGGGAATTTATTTAGGTACAAAAATTTCAAAAATTTTGGCCCTCTTGGAGAAATATAATTTTTTCTACAGGTCATTCAAAGCTTCTACTGAAAAAGGGGTGCTAGATTCTGTATTTGGGGGCTACAACAACTCTTTGATTGGGAAAATAGAAGGCATGGAACTTTCTAACGAAATAAGGTAAATGATAGGTCTGCGGAAAAATATAGAAGGGTAAATTGGACTCCTAGAGTCAAATTTCATTATTTTGAACAATGAAATTGTCCTCGAACCAACAGTATAACTCGAAGAGATCAAATTCAAATTTTTTCTCTATGATTTTATAATCCTTGTCTACAAGGGGAAGATAGTCAAGATCGACTATGGGAGGGAGCATTGGGTTGATTGGATTATCACTATTTTTCTTCTCTAGAGGAATTTTGACTATTTAAATTGCAAGAAAGGGAAAACTAACACTGGGAGGTTACTAGGGATTTGTTGATAGCCAACTGATTGTGATTAGATTGGATGAATCATTTGCATGCTATGATCCCTTTTTCTATTTTTCAAATTCTAATTCTGTGAAAATTTGAATTAGAGCTAGCAGAGATGAGTTTAGTGAATGCCAGAGAGTAAAATAGGTGTCAAATGACACACCGAGGGGTATTTAAGGTAACATTATCAGCCCGTTGGAGGCGCAGGGCCGTTATTGAGTATAAAATGTTATCCCATGAAACATTTAATGTATAACAGACATGCCCAGTTGTCAAGATATGAGTGTATGGGAACGCACGGGAAGCACTGGTGGAAAAAGATGGAGGGTGTACACAACATTTTGTCACTATCCCTACAATACCCATGTCACACATTGGAGGGTCATTTCTGTGACTAATAAGAAGTGTCATGCCTTGCAAAGACCATAATTGCATCCCTTTACATGAGAGAAATATTCCTTTTGTTGACAATTCCTTGAGCATAGCTTCAGAAACCCCTGTTTTTGTCTTGGCACGAGTAGCCAATTCTGTCCTCATGCCAATGAGGAAGATTAACGCTGGGCCTAGCGCCAGTTGGCACTCTGTCCCAGTTAGCCACCCGCGTCGAGCTGTTTATGGAATGTTTTTTAAAAATAGAGGCGGAGATTCCACTCTAACAACTTTGAGGATGAGTTATTGGGAGTGGTTGGACTGAACAACCTCGGACTCCCTCCTTTAGTTTATCGTTTCAACCTCTTGTGGGAACTTCCTAAAGAATAAGCCTCCCTTCCACCTTTGTAGAGATCCCAACCTCCTCCTTTTCCTCTATAAAAAGAAGCTATCTCTCCTTGCATAAGCTAGCTGAACATGGAGAACTGAGTATACTATAGTTGAGTTGTTGAAGAGATAGAACAAGAAGGAACTTCGTTGAGAGAGCTTAATTCCATGCCCTCATCTTGTCCAAATCCCCTGACAAGCATCTGAGACACGCTTCGGCTAAACCCTGATGGAGGAGAATGCGATGTCAAAGCTTTGGTTGTAACTCTTCCTTCTATCAATACATATACATGACTATTGTTTGGTTCCCATTTTGCGTTATGTCATTTTTTTATTGCAATATGATTAGCCCTCTTTGATTGGCTAGTAGTTATGAATGAAGTTATTATGTCGTATGTTGTTCTTGTTTTCTGATCTATGTGCAGGTATCTGAGCATGAATGTAGAAGGATTGTGACTTGACGAGGTAGGAGTGAGAGGCCACCACCACTACAGTCGCGATGACAACGTTGGAATCTAAGTAGGTCAATCTATCGTGTCCTATTTTCATTTAGTAATTAGGAACCTACACTCTAGCATGTCTCTTTGTTTCTAGACCCACTCTAGGGCTAGAGGGATTGTCTCTCTCCGCAGAGAGGATTTACTTGCTTAACAAATTGGCGACTCCGCTGGGGACATTGGATCCTGATTTCCGAGATGTTGTTCTCCCATCAGATGAGAACCTCTTTGATGCCATGACCTCTTATTTTTCATGATACAATCTTGTCGAAGCATATTTCATTTTATTGTTTCAAGCTCCTTAAAAAATGAAACAAGCTCGGCGGATCATAGTTCATTTTCTTGTGTAAAGCTCCTTAAAAAATGAAACAAGCTCGACGGAGCATAGTTCATTTTCTTTTGTCAAGCTCATTAAAAAATGCAACAAGCTCATGAAAGCAGAGTTCATTTTCTTGTGTCAAGCTCCTTAAAAAATGAAACAAGCTCTTTGGAGCAAAGTTCATTTTTTCTTGTGTCAAGCTCCTTAAAACATGAAACAAGGTGTCATGAGGATAGTTCGTTTCTATATCAACCTTATTAAAAAATGAATTAGGTCGCAAGGATAGTTCTTTTACTGTGTCAACCTCGTTAAAAAATGAAACGGGTTCCCATTCCATTTGATTTTTTGATTAGATCTCGTAAAATCCCAGTCGAGTTTTTTAATTGATCTCGTAACTGAACCTTCACTCCATCTACCTTTCATATGGATTGAAGCTTGGGGGGCATGTACCTCAAATTGAGTCACCATGTTAGGGGCATGCAAATCATTTTAAGCGTATTTTGTTCCCATTTCAAGCTTGTGTAAAAAATGAAACTGGTTTCAAGCATAGTTTATCTTTGTTTCAAGATTGTGTAAAAATGAAACCAATCCCGAGCAGAGTTTCCCATGTTTTCAAGCTTGTGTAAAAATGAAACCATTCTTATTTTACCTCTCATGATTGAAATTTTATAAACCTGTTTTTCCAGATGAACCTTGGTTTTCTCATTCCACCATCCCCATCTGCTTGGCCAATCATACACCTTCACTTGATTGTTTTACCCATTCCTGAGGAACATCTGCAATGAGTGGTCTCGTTAGCCAGCCTCTTGACCTTTACTTGTTCTGAGCAGTTCCACCATCACCGGAACTAGTTGCTACCCTTTATACCACTCGTTCCTCCAGGAGGAGTTATCTTTCAGCTCTTTTCTGACTCTTAAAACATGAAAAGTCTGCCGAGACTCTTGTCGTTTTGAACTCGTTAAATGGCTGCGAAACGATATCTAACCAGTATACGTTTACCCTTTTTTTGGGCTAGGAAATATTATTTATGAAAGAGGAATACCTTAATCTGTCGTGACTAAGAGGTTCTCTCAGATATCATTTTCTACTTTTTCGGATCCGAGGGAATATTTACGAAAAGGGATCTGCTAGAGTTTTATTTTCCGCTTCTTTTCAAACTCTCTAAACATGAAAAGATCCCGATTTCTCCCTTTGTCATATTCGTTAAACCCTGATGAAATTGGACTTCAGCTCCATCACATTACTCGAGTTCCTCCTTCCTAGGGCTCGTAAAATGTACTAGGTTGGATTTTTCCAAAGGACAAAATTACATTACAAGCATATGCTATCCCCTTCAAGATTCTTTTAAAAAATAATTGGGGTAATCGCTAGAAATGGTGGGGGAAAATGGAACCAGTTTTTAGTTATGTTGGAATTATGTCTCTCTTGAACATGGCACTTGTCTGCATTTGTGTCGGTTTGGGGACATCTCATTTCATCATTTTTGCCTCCATGGGTTTGGGTAACCTCTTTTGACCTCTCGTTTTCTCGTTGCCATGTCATCATGACCTCAGATCCCTTGATGTAAAATATTGCCAAATACAATGTCGTGTCACTGATATTCTCAAGAGAAGTCTGCCTCTGCATTTTTCAACCTCCCTTTGATTCTCTGTTGGTCCTGATTCACTATCATCATGTTCCTTTGTCTCGTGTCAATGATGTGGGAAAAATTATGACCCTCCTTCAACTAGGTCACTTCCTGACGACTTCAGCTCATTATCCAGGAATCTAATCTAGAGACTCCCTTCCAGTACCTTGGAGCCTGCATGCCTCAATGGCAGGTTCTTCGCATTCGACGAAATGTCCACATCATTGGCCTTCGATCGAGTGATTCCGCGGGTGTTCGACATCATATCACTGTTCACTTTCCATGGATTGTACCTCTCGTATCTTGAGGGCCATTGTCATTATTGGTGGTTTATCTCGCGTCTATTAAAAACTTTCATCATTGGCTGGTAATCAGACGATTTTCTTGCATGTTCGACTTCAGCTCATATATTCGCATGCTTGAATTTGTACTTGTTCGGGTTGAGATAGAGTGCAAGACCCTGGGTTTTGTCTGATAAAATCTAGGCTGTGGGTTCTTGTGGATTATCATGACTTATTGCATGAATATTTTGATTGGATGGATGCAACCATACCTGAGTTTATTTGTTGATATTTACTCCTGGATGGCTGCGTCCATACCTCGGATCTCAGTTTTTATGTACTCTATTATGGATGGATGTGCCCATATCACATGTTCATGTATCAGAGATATCAGCTGTATTTGTAATTGCAAGTTTTCTGATAGTGGTGTTTATTTCGAACGTGTTCTCGTAAAGCATTTCGTCCCTCCCTCTCCCTCAAACCTCATGCTTTAAGGGGCATCTGTTACACAACATTTTGTCATTGTCCCTGCAATCCCCATCTCACACATTGGAGGGTCATTTCTGTTACTAATAAGAAGTGCCATGCCTTGCAAAGACTAACTCTGACCAATCAAGGGTGGATTTAGATGTGCATACCCTTGTTTTATTTTCTTTGAGGGGAAAAAAACCTATTCTAATACTATCTATCTTTTTTTTGCATTGATTCAACTTAAACAATTGAGTCAACTTATTCATCTACCTAACTAACATTAGCCAAGATTACACAGTTTGGCTAACTTATTCTCTAATCCAATTAACATAAATTGAAAATTGTTTGAACATTATTACACTGTACGATCTAAACAACGACTCATGGTTCTGGCATTTTAAACAAGCTGCATACAACACTCAATTTATTCCTAAATAATCAACTCTCTATGAAGTAGTGACATTTAAATTTTCTTCATTTTCAGTTCTATTTTTTGTTTTTTAATGGGGTTCTTTCATCATCATTTTTTTATTCTTTTTCTGTTTTTTTTTTCTTTATTATGTTTTTTCTTTTCAAATACCCTCTTTTCATTTCTTATTTATTTTTATTTATATTTTTTGGAAATAATTTTCAACATGCAATATTATTTACAATTTCATATGACTGAGAGAAAATATTCCATCACCTTGTGATCCTATAAATTATAGGACCCTAATAGGTCACACACTCATGCCAAGCTTGGTATTGTGCGACGATCTCCCCAAAATAGAAGATAGTGTCAGGCTGGCAGCAAACTCTTTCCTCCATAGAATTTGGGTACAATGTCTCGGAGCCAGTCTGAACCTCTTGCTCAAACATGAACACCATCGTTTGAATATGAATAGGGTCACCAATGTAGTTCTGAACGTTTTGTCTGTTCAGATCCAAGTCCTCCTAGGTGGCAATCTACTTCAGCTTATCCAAGTGCTTATCAATCTCCTGCCACACCTGCTGCTTGCGATTATCTTGGGTGAGTGAACTGACTGATGAGATCTAGTGGGTTCTCACCATGAAGTCCAAGTTTTTGTACAATCATGCATATGTGGCCTGCATGTTTGTGATTGACGTGGTGAGTTGTTCATTATTCTGGAAAAGTATTTGAACCTTTGATTTCTCTAACTCTCCTTGTGACTTCATCATATTTACCAACGTGAGTTTTGCCACCTTGTAATGGATTGTCCAATCATGCACATGAGTGATGAAAGCTTGCACATTCTTAGGGATAGTGAAAAAATCTCTAGATTGAAGCTGCAAGCTTGTGCAATCATATAATTTCCTTTTCCATGGTCATGAGCTGCTCATATAAGTCTCGCATAATGTCTCCATGTGTGGATACTTTAGCAAGTACCAATTCTCTCATTTCTTCCAGGTAGAACTATGTGGAATATGTACTTTGCGCTACTATGCAAAGCTGTTCAATCTCTTGTTAAGCAGCCTGTAGGTTATGTACCAATTGTTTGTTATCAGACATCAAGTACTTAGTGTTTGATTTTACAACACTTGTGAAGGAAAATTTGGCTTCTCCAATAGTGTTTGGATTCCTTCTTGTGTCTACCACAATCACCCTTTCTCTCATGAATGTAGCAGACACATGATCATCTGGGAAGTAATTTCTTCGTGCTTGTACAATATTCTTCTGTATTTCATCCAATGAAATATTATACACATCGATCACTGAACCGTCATCAAGGGGAACTAACTCCCCTTCCTCATTCAGGCTTGCTCTGTAGATGAAGGTGATGTAGTATACATGGTGGCCTGAGATGCACTGGGCATCAGGTTCCCATTTTCATCTTGTGGCTCCAGTCTTGCTTCCATACCCATGAATTCAATCAACTAATAAAGCTCCTTAGCAAGCTCTCATTCCTGCATCAGTTCGCTCGCTCCTTCTGCTATTGGTTGATCTTGTATTTTGTTTTCAACCTATATGGGTGTCGTCTCTTCTACTGTAGCACCTTTCCTTCCTTATTCTTCCTATTTATACTTCTCCTTTCCTCTAATTCTTCCCCCAGTTCTTGTTCTACTTTTTGCATTATTTATTCTACTTCCTACAAGCTCTGCTTCTCTATCATCCCTTGCTCTCCTCTCTGTAGCCTTTGCTTCCTCTTCGACTAGGCAGTTAAAGCTACTATATAAGGATTAGACCTGCTTTCATCCTCCACCTTTGTTCCTTCTCCATGTTGTCAACAACCTTCCTCTCCCCCTTGTCCTGTACCATATTTTTGCCTCTGCTACTGTTGCTAGAATTTTTTCCATGTTAGTGTGAACTCCTTTTCCATAAACAATTTAGTGTTTGCATCTACTAGCTAGTTAACTGGCACTTGCTCAATTGTTTCCTTGGTACTTCTTTTAGTGGTTTCTTTTGAGGAAAATCTCTTTGGTGTCATTTTAATAGTGTCTGTTGGAGAGATTCTTAATAAATGTTGTACTTGTGGGACAAACAAGACACTCATGGCAAGAAAACATCAGTTTTAAGAAAAATCACTTTCAAGGCATGTTCATGTAGAAAACCAGGCATCTGATGGAGGGAATTATGAAATTTTCACTAGAAAGAGAGGTTGGATTCCTGTGGAAACTATGCACTACAAATATCTAGCAATCACGGTTGAAGCTTGAGGTCTGAAGCTACTTAATGCATGGTTTAGCCTGTGTAGTGAGCTGGGAGATACTGTGGATTTCACAGTATCAGTGGCCAGGGATGCAGACTGAGCCCGAGAACTATGCAATGTGTAGTTGGGCCAGATTGTACTACACACTGTGTAGTTCCAGAGGCTAAGCTCTTAGCTTGAGCCTACAGATTCTGTAGTTCCCAACTGGGAAAAGTTAAATCAGGCCAAGGAAATGGAATATCCACCCAAGGGAAGTGTGGAAAATGAGAAGATTTGAAAGATAGTGATGTATTGAGTGCAGATTTGGCTAATTATTGATGAAACAAGACATGCAAAGTGAAGACACCAAGTAAATGGGAAGAAAACCAAATTGGTGACGAGATTTTCCGCAACGACGACTATCAGTGAAAAAATGAAGAAATCGATGCGACACTCAAGTGAAAGGGAAACAATAACTTGAAAAAAAATTCTACAAACTAAAGTAATTTAAAATGCTAGCGTGCATGCAAAGAAATAAGAAAAACAACCCTCACACAATCCAAATCACAAAAAGTGACAAAACAAGTGACTGAAGGTGATAAATGCAAAAGTCACCCCGAAAAGTGACGACAATCATATCGAAGGTTCCTTGATCTCCTCGGGAATGTCAGATCTCCAAGATTGATCGTGAGAATGAGCTATAGGTGTGTTGATTAAATATATTTGAGAAATTAAGTTTTATGATTTGCATGCCACAAATCAAGGGAAAATTGACACATGGTGAAAGTTTCCAAAAATAACAAGTGTGCTTCCTTCGGGTTACTAAAAATAGATCTCTAAATTCTAAGGATGTTTTTTTTTCCTTTTTTTTAATTTTTAGGGAAAAATTTCCATGCACATCACTGGGAATTATTACGCAATTCCAGAGAAATAGTAACCCTCGACTCAGTGCACTGCACAGTTTTTGAGCTCATTGAAGCATTGTGCAGTTTCTAGGCTCAGTGTTGGGCTTCCTGTCATGGCTGCGTAGTTTCCAAGCTCAAGGCTGGGGTTCCAATCATGAATAAACATTTATAAACATCAAGATAAATTTTGAAAGCATGAATTGCGTAGTTTCTAGAGGAAATCCCATAACTACTGCATAAGTTTTAGACAAGACGTTAGCTAGTGAATTAAAAAATATTTTATAAGTGAAGAGCAAGTGAACACAAGAAAAAATAAAACATAAACATCATTCAAAGTATAGATACTTGATAGCAGTGCAAGGTAAGCTCTTGTGAAAAGAAGGTTAGGTTGCAAAATCTAGGTAATGGAAAATTTTTGTGTAATGTTCCAAAATTTTAGCTTACAAGCTAAATGGAACATTAGAGTTAGTAGCAACTATAGCCGGTAAATAAATGGGTAGAAAAGCCCATAAGTCTCCTAAGGAGGATAAAAACACTCCAAGTGTGAAAGGAGACATTCTTTCTAGCTTAATAAAACACCTCCATGTGTGAACAAAGATAAAATGGAGCTGCTTTCACCAAGTCAACAGTGCAATTTTAGTGGAGGAGGAATCCTAGGATGGATAACACAATTTTGGAGGGGAATGTAACTTGGGTTAGAAGTAACCTAAGTAAGTGGGGCCAAGGGCAAGAAAAATCACATATTATATAGGGAAGAGGATGGCAGCATTATTCATCATGTTGTATATTATTATTCTTGGCTGCCAAGAATTGTTGTTGCTTTGCTGCTTAGCAAAGCTGCAGTGCTGTTTAGCACTGGGTGTTCCCGGGCAGGAATCCCACCTATTTCCTTTGAGGAGATCATTGGGAGAGTTTGTATTCATCATTCCACATCAGGTTTTCAGGCCAAGCTTGAGCCATATACATTAGCACAAATTTTTCAGAGATTGTGCAGTGTTGCTGGGTGCAACAGTGGAAGGGATTGGAATCCCGGCTTCTGAGCTAGTTTCTCATTGGAGGAAGGTTTCCTTCACTTGAGAGATCTGTTTGGAGAGATCCAGAGTTTATTTCAGATCTGTGGTATCAAAACACACATTTATCATACCCTCCCAGCACTGTTTCTGCTAGGAAGTGCGTTATTTTGGAGGCAGTGTTCATTGCATGGTTTGGTGGCTCTGTTGTAGTGTTTCCTTGTGATTGAGAGGTTCATACTCTCATGGGAGGAATACCTTGAGGGTTATACATCATATCAGACATATTTCATCCTTTTACACTCATGTACTTATTTTTTTAGTGATTATTCAGTCATTTCCTGAATATCACATTTTATATATAGAGTGTTTGTCAAGAAACCCTTGCCGGTTTCTTTTGTATTTTGTATAGGAGATTAGATCTTTGTAATTCAGAATTATTTATAAATATATGAGTAGATATGTGATTCTCCTATAATTTTATGTGTAAAACCTCTCTTAGAATGTGCAGTCCCTTGAGCAGCTGCTCCGACATTTTGCAGTCTTGGGGTTTTTCACCATTTTTAGATACACTAGTGTGGGAGGTCTGTTTAGCCCAGCTAGTTTGATTTGTTTCAGCTCTATTATTGGATTTAGAATGTATATTGACTAATATATGGGATCCAAGAGTCCATTTCACTGTTTTATTACATTTTTTGCTAGAAATGTGTTTTTGATGCATGATTTATGAGAAATCCTAAAAAAGGAATATTACAGTGGTATCAAAGCATGATATCTGGCTCAGCCTATGAGATATAGCTATCAGAAGAAGGAGATATGGAAAAAATCCAGGAAGCTTTAGTATGTAACAGAAGGAAGGAAGACAAGCTCACAAAGTTTCTTCCAAAATCTATGGAGAGCTTTCAAAGAGAGCTGAAGAAAATAAGATTGGAGAAAAAATCTCCAAAGGAGGTTAATTATAGAGCTAAATATAGATTTTCACATGGTGAGTGTGAGCATGTAGCTGCACTCCATGATGCACGACGCAGTCAAGTTCCCAGAGCTATCCTCAGATGGATGGGAGGAGGAAGAATGCCTAAGAGATTGACTCTTAGTGATTTGTTGCGGGAGTATGAATCTCAAACTGAGAGGTTTAGAGATCATAATGATTTCTAATAGTTTTGCAAGATCCAGATGGAGGATATCCAACAATAGGATGCAGATAGATTTATTCTATCTACTTTTGCCAGATCACCTACATGTTCAGTTGGAGCTTGGGTGAAGGAGCTAAAATCCTATTTGCAGCTGCACCATATTTCCGGAGATGAAGTTATCAGAGTTGCAATGCTGCATTTCAGAGGTAAGGCTCATGCATGGTGGATTTTTGAATCTTATTCCTTAAAGAATTCCAATACTTTCTCTTATGCAATATTCATAAAAACATTTATGGAGAGGTTTGGTGAAAAACTTCCTAAGACACATGAGCAAGGAAAACTTGAGAAAACAAAACCCTTGCATGTGATGGAGGAAAATCCATTTCAGAAAACCATTAGAGGAGCTGATTTCTTTCATTACACCTTGCCGGAAGCAAAACCTCCAGTTCATATTCTTGAACAAGAGGGCATGGGGATCACTTTTTCACAAAGGGATCCAATTGTTGAGATGTTTCCCACACACATTGATGAAGCAGAGGGAAACAACGCTGTCACATCTAGAGCACATCCAGTGCCTCATGCAGAGGGAAGAGGAGCTCATGCTCCAATGAGATGGATTCTTGTATCCTTGCAAGAAGTTCCACAGGATCTCATACATGGAGGTCCAAGCACAATCAGTGAGCAGCATGATTGTGCAACATTGTAGCTAGAAGGAGAAGAAAGGGAGGAAGAGCAACATCAGTTGATAAGGAGCACACACCCTTCTCTATTTCAGAAAGCTAATGCAAGGAAGAGGAAGACTGATTTTCGTAGTGAGGGAAAAGGCAAGGTTGCCCAATCATATATGCAGTCTACTCTTGACATTGATGCCTCACTACATGGAGGCATTCCACCTGGGAGACTGATCTTCAGTTGATGAGAGACATCTTTTCTTTGGGTTCACCACTCTTGGGTTTTGGAGAGGTGAATATTTTGGAGGAAGAATTTGGCATGGGGGATGTCAAAGTAGTAGGCAGCAGCATGAGGAGAGCCTCACATGCTAGATCACCAGTGCTGTCTTTGAGGAGGATTGATCCTTATTGGAGATCTTAGCTTTTGGTAGAGTACTCCAAGGATCTTGGTGCATGCATGATTCTTGATGACCAAGAGGGAGATGACAAATACATGGTTGATGATGTGGTCATATATTTCTATGGCAGGATTTTCTTGACTAGATCTTCTAGTCTCAAGGAGAAGCTGGTACATGCAGCACATGAGGATTTCTCTTCCATGCATTTTGATGCATATCTTTCCTTGGCAGAGGAGTTCACTTGGGAGGGTATCCAACATGACATATATCAGCATATGGAGAGATGCATAGCCTGGATGATGATGGAGAGGATGTCACAACCACCTTCCTACTCATTGGGAGTAAAGGAGAATTTCCAGTTGAGTTATTTCAGCTCAAGATCTCAAGTACATGATGGAGGAGGTATAATTTCACATTTTATATGGTACTTCTTTTCTTTATTTGAGCAACATGATGTATCAAGAAGAGTTGCTTCTTCTTGCATATTGTATGATGATGTACTTGTAGCTGTTTGTAGCATTGACTTTGGCTATCCTTTTGATGAGTTGTGGGGGAAGCCACATGTTTCTTGGTGTGCACCATTGACACCATCTTGTAACTTCATGTTTTCATCTTATAATATGACTGTGGTAGCAAACAAGTGGCTGGAAAAGAACTTGTTGTTTCTTATTTTGATGCAGGAAAAGGATGCACTGCGCTGGTTCCATGAGTGGAACTATGATTCACTCTCCAGTTGTCAATTGGCAACTTGCTTTTATTGTACCTTGCTTTCATGTATTTGCTCAAAGAAATATTTTTATGGGGAGAGAAGTCAATTGGATGGCATGGCACCCATATGATATTGCAGCAAAAGACTTGTTTGTATGGGGCATCATAAAAATTGGTCATCATGAGCTTACTTCATAGCTTGTATGAGGGAGAGATGAGGCAAAAAAAAAGATTTTTGTTGCTATGGTTGCACTTGGGAGAGTATGGGAAAAATTCTTCCCATACTTTTCATGAGATTTCTGAAGAGAAGGAAGGCACATTCATGGTGCAAGGAGGCTACCCTTCAGTGTTGGAGGATCATGAGATACTTCAGTGTCGAAAGCTGATCTTCTCACATAGCAGCATGATGGTGGATGGCTTTGGCACGTGGGATGTCAAAGGGAGAAGCCATGGAGCCTTATTACAAAGGCCTATAGTGCTGTCACATAGGAGCATGTTCTTATGGATGAGATATTCCAAGGGGAGGAGGTATCCCTTCTTCTTGCAGATTTTTATGAGTAGATTCTCATGGGAGGAATTATTGGAGGGTGTCACTTTCATGCCACTCACTATGTATGGTAGAGAATGCATTTATATACTTTTTTATTACTCTATTGAGTATTTGTACTTTCTCACCATGTTTGCACAGTGCATTGCTCCTCAAGAGAGCAAGAGTATTTTTGGGTTTCATGGTCACTGTAGGGCCAATGTTTGTGATGATAGTAGCCCATCTATACATGAAATTGGGCAAATGTATTGTTATTTTATATATGTACAACTGATATACATTTATGCTTACTTCCCCATGTTGGGAGAACATACATATCCAGCTTGTAACTTGTTGCAAGAACACTTTCCATATGACATTCTCAAGTAGCAGTTGGGAGAATTGCGCTATATCCAAAAGAGATACCATATGTATCATCCAAAATTGCACATAACCTTCAGCCATTTTCTGATTTGGATTCCATGTGGTGATGATGTGGCATTCATCTTGAATGGAATGGTTTGGGTTGGCATGACTCATGATTTTGGAGGAAGAGTCCTTGGAGACTCCATCTTCTTCTTGCCATTGGAGGGAAATCATGTTGCAGCCCAAGATCAACATATCTTATACAATTATCATAAGTGGAGAAGAGGACAACATGGGATAGGCCTTATTTCCTATCATGTACATTCATTCAGCCCACCTTCATTTCAGGAGCATAAGGTGGAGGAGAATTTTCATGAGTTACCATGTTGGTGGGTGACTCACTTCATCTGGATGATAGCATGGGTGAGAGAGACACTCATTCACCATGTTGGTCATCACTCCCACTTTGTGGATGCAATGAGACAGATAGCATGTTTCCATTCACACTTTCCACCTTTGATTGATGCAGACACCTTGGTTTTGCACACTTGGGAGGAAGCATTGGATGACAATTTATTTGCAGATTCCCTTGATGCAGTGATGGAGGCTATTGATGGAGGCCACATGAGGAAGAGGGGAGAAATTTTTTTCTCCTTATACATTTTCTTGAGGACAAGAAAATATTTTGGAGGGGAGGACTATAATGTTCCAAAAATTTAGCTTCCAATCTAAATGGAACATTAGAGTTAGCAGTAGCTATAGCCGGTAAATAAATGGGTAGAAAAGCCCATAAGTCTCCTAAGGAGGATAAAAACACTCCAAGTGTGAAAGGAGACATTATTTCTAGCTTAATAAAACACCTCCATGTGTGAACAAAGATAAAATGGATTTGCTTTGACCAAGTCAACAACACAGTTTTAGTGGAGGAGGAATCCTAGGATGGATAACACAATTTTGGAGGGAAATGTAACTTGGGTTAGAAGTAACCTATGTGAGTGGAGCCAAGTTCAAGAAAAATCACATCTTATATAAGGAAGAGGATGGCAGCATTATTCATCATTTTGTAGATCATTATTCTTGGCTACCAAGAATTGTTGCTACTTTGTTGCTTAGCAAAGCTGCAGTGTTGTTTAGCACTGGGTGTTCCCGAGCAGGAATCCCACCTCTTTCCTTTGAGGAGCTCATTGGGAGAGTTTTTATTCATCATTCCACATTAGGTTTTCAGGCCAAGCTTCAGCCATCTACATCAGCACAACTTTGTCAGAGATGGTGCAGTGTTGCTGGGTGTAGCAGTGGAAGGGATTGGAATCCCAGCTTTTGAGCTAGTTTCTCATTGGAGGAAGGTTTCCTTCACTTGAGAGATCTGTTTGGAGAGCTCCAAAGCTTATTTAATATCTGTGGTATCAGACCACACATTTATCATACCCTCCCAGCACTGTTTCTGCTAGGGAGTGCGTTATTTTGGAGGCAGTGTTCATTGCATGGTTTGGTGGCTCCGTTGCAGTGTTTCCTTTTGATTGAGAGGTTCATACTTTCATGGGAGGAAGCCCTTGACGGTCATACATCAGATCAGACATATTTCAGCCTTTTACACTCATGTCCTCAGTGTTGCAGTGATTATTCAGTCATTTCCTGAATATCACATTTTATATAAAGAGTGTTTGTCAAGAAACCCTTGCCGGTTTCTTTTGTATTTTGTATAGGAGATTAGATCTTTGTACTTCAGCATTATTTATAAATATATGAGTAGATATATGATTCTCCTATCATTTTATGTGTAAAACCTCTCTTAGACTGCACATTCCCTTGAGCAGCTTCTCTGGCATTTTGCAGTCTTGGGGTTTTTCACCATTTTTAGATACACTAGTGTGGGAGGTCTGTTTAGCCCACCTAGTTTGATTTTTTTCAGCTCTATTCTTGGATTTAGAATGTATATTGACTAACATATGGGATCCAAGAGTCCATTTCACTGTTTTATTACATTTTTTTGCTGGAAATGCGTTTTTGATGCATGATTTATGAGAAATCCTGAAAAAGGAATATTACATTTTGGACGGTGGTTGTAGTCGCTAAAACATTGGTGACACAATGGTAGAACTCCAACTCTATGAATTAATCTTTTCTTGTGTGAAACCTGTCTCACCCTTCTAGAAGTATTGTTCAATTTATTGATTATCACAACTTCCTCACTTAGTCTGAGTTAAAGACATAGCCCGTTCCATCATCTTCATCGGTGGAACACTAAACAGGCCAAGTCACACTGTGTTGTTTCAATTGGGGATGAGGAGTATATAGATGCAAAAGTAAAAGAAAAAATGCTAGAGTCTTTATTTTCATCTCTCGTGTTGCTCTGCTACCAACGATCCTGGACAATACCCCCTATGGAGTCACTACAGGAACAAAAACATTTCTTTTCTTCCATCAAGCATGGAAAGTACCCTTACATAGTTTCTTGCTTCACCTCTCTGCACGAGAAACATTTCTCTTCTTTCACTCTTTATTTCATTTTTTCATTTTTTCATTTTTTATTTGTTCAAATAACTATGCATAAGAAATTATTTATTTCATGGGGCGGAAGAAGGATCATGACTTATTGAGAGTATAATAGGTTGTTCGTTCAGAGAAGTATGTTTATGTACACCTTTTACATACCTGTTAAGGTTTTCATCCCCTACTTACTCTACTAGACTAGAGTGACAAGGATTAACCAAAAAGATAAAATCAATTAGAGTAGGAAGAATTAGTTAAAACCAAAAAATCATGATTCCACCATGACTCTCTCTGGTAAGTGTAGAAAAATTGAATAACTGATATATTATTCACTGAGATTCTCCTGTTAACACACTATTTTATCTTCATGCACAATAAAAAATCTCTTCTACCATTGATCATTACATGCGGAAATAAAATTAATTGCATGCACACATTAAAACCATAAACATTCACACATATGAACACAATATTTCAAGGGAAAGCTTAAAGCTGAAAAACCCAACTATATGTATATTATATGTCATAGAGATCATGTAACAATAATTTTACAAAGCTCCTCACAAGCTCTCAGCACAACCTCCAATTGCTACACACTAATCAAGCTAGATCTAGCAAAACACATGCTCCAATCTCTGCCACTTGATAGCCAGCCTCTATTTCATAATCAATGTTGTAGGATGGCTCATTAAATAACCTAAACTACCTGTATTGTACTGCATAATCCTCATGGGCTTCTCCAATCATTGGTAGTTGCAAATATGCAACAATATAGTCACAACTGATAGTTAACCTGCTCTTTCACCTATCTCTGCACTGGTCTCCACTAAAAATGTCCATGCACTGAAGTTAACTGATGTATTCTTTAGTTGATTAATGAGTTTATAATTAGTGAATTAATTAATAATTAATTCACACCACTCTCACTAATTGTATCAATCAGTTAAACTAGATACAAATAGCTCAACTATGTTTAGATTTGTTAAACTGAACACAACTCCATTAACTTCCTCAATCAACTCCACCAAATTCTCTCACATGAGTTCTAACTGAAGTCTCCATGAAATAGCTCCACCTAACCCCTAGGAATAGCGTAATTTCTTCTGTCAGCTCCTGTGCCACATCTGTGCACTTAACTAAAGTGATCCAAGAGAATAAGATAATGTTTATAGTCCAAATATTATTAAGAGCTAATAATATTCGACATATCTATTTTTAGACTGGCAATCTAGAAATAGATTCTGCCTAGTATATCTAAAAATAGAAGTCCATATATTTTTTTTGACTTGACCAACCATCCACAAATAGCATCCTACAACTCATAGAATATGATCGACATGTCTAAAAATATACATAGTCTAAAAATAGACTTTGCGCCAAAAATAGCCTGCGGGCCCACTTAGTGAAGGCGACTCTTTTCACTAAGCTCATCATATTGTTGCAATCTCAACACTCCCTCTCAACAAGATAGGGATTATCTGCCACCCTGATCCTGCCTCTGTGGTATTCGAATTTTCTCCTGGTGAGCGCCTTCGTCAAGATATCAGCATCCTGATCCTCCGTGGGAATGTATGAAAGTAACATGATCTTCTACTGCACACAATCTCTGATATGATGATACTGATCCGTGAATCCATGCCACCTCAACTCATCCTCCTATCTGTACCATGATCCATATCTCGATGTGCCTCTGAAATATCTCAATACATGCTTGCCTACCTTCCAGTAGAGCTTGGTAGGCTTAACCATAGCTTGTGAAAGCTGGTTCACAACATAGAATATGTCGGGTCGTGTATCGACCAGATACATAAGCGACCCCACCAACTGTCGATAAACAGTGGCATCCACTACCTCCGCCTAAGTAGCATCCTCCTTCCTCCTTCCACCAGGAAGAGGAGTATCAACAGGCTTGCAGCTATGCATGTTGAACTTCTCTAGTATCTCCTAGGCATACTTGCCTTGAGAAACAAACTGTCCATCACTGCGCTGCCAAATTTCCAATGCCCAGAAATAATGAAGGAGGCCCAAGTCCTTCATCTCAAACTCTTTTGAAAGATCAAACTTGCATGAGAGTATCAACTGTTCATCACCGGTCAATATCAAATCATCTACATAAAGTACAATGATCAGCAACTTACCCTCCACCACTATCTGGTATAGGTTCGGATCCACCTCACTCTATAAAATAAATGTCGATCCTTGTGTACCAAGCACGAGGTGCTTGTTTCGACCCATAAAATGCTCTTTTGAGCCTGCACACATGCGACTCGCTGCTGAAGATCTCGAAACCTTCGGGCTGCTCTATGTAAACCTCCTCCTCAATCACTCCATTGAGGAACGCAGTCTTCACATCCATCTGATGAATGTGCCACCCCATCTGCGCTGAGAGAGAAAGAATCGTCCGTATGGAAGAATACCTTGCGACAGGTGCAAAGGTCTCCTCATAATCGATCCCCTCAATCTGTGAGAAGCCTCGGGCAAAAAATCTTGCCTTTTACTTCTCCACACTCCCGTCAGCTGCTTGCTTCACTTTGTAGATCCATCTCAAACCCACCACTGATTTCCCTTCCGGCCTTGGGACAATCTCCCATGCACTGTTTCTGACAATCGAATCATACTCTTCCACCATGGCATCTACCCATGCGGGATCCTCCACAGCTTCCTCGAAAAAGGATGGCTCTATCATGATACACTTGCTCATAAGAGCCATGTATCCAGTATACCGATTAGGTGACTGTCTCTATCTGCGCTGTGATGTAGGTGCTGCTACAACCTTCTCTACATCTTGAGCCAGTCGCTCAGCTTCTGTAATGTGCTTCCACCCTATAATGGTTGGCGCTGCATGAGTGGTCTCTTTCACTCCATGAACCTCCTCTTATGGCTTATCCACATCCTAAGGCTCATCCTTAGGAACTAATAGCTCCTTATCTGCATGCAAGTGTGGCTCCCTCTGAAGCGAACACTTCATGGCTTTCTCCTCATGAAATTTGATATCCCGTTGCACAACAGTCTTGCGACTTTCTGGAAAATACACACGATAGTTGTGGGGTGTATCAGTGTACCCCACAAATATCCCAACCTCTGCAGTCGGCTCCAGCTTCTTCCTGGCATCCTTTGTCACATGAATGTAAACAGGTGAACCAAAAATACTCAAATGAGAAATATTAAGCCTCTTACTAGAAAACGCCTCCTCGGGTGTACTCATACCAAGTATCCTGTGAGGACAACGGTTCTGCACATATACTGTAGTATTGCATGCCTCAGCCCACAAGTGTATGGGAAGGCCCTGATCATGCAACATCGCCCGTGCAACACCCACGATCGTTTTGTTCTTCTGCTCAGCAACCCCTTTCTCCTGTGGGTTATGAGGTGCTATGAGCTCTCTTCGAATTCCTTCTGCACTGCAAAAGTCTTTGAATTCGCCAGGGATGAATTCACCACCATTGTCACTCCTAAGAGCCTTCACCTGCTTCCTTGATTATTTCTCAACCAGTGCCTTGAACTCACAGAACTTTGAGTATGTCTCACTCTTCTTCTGCATGAAGAAGATCCAACACTTCTGAGAAAAATCATCAACAAATATCACATAATACCTGTGCTTTGCTGTCGAAGCTACTGAGAAAGGTCCACACATGTATGTGTGAATTCTCTCAAGGATCTTCGTGGCATGACTATCCTTCTCATGAAAGGTGGCTTTCACCAATTTTCCCAAGGTACATCCCTTGCAATGATCTGACTGCGCAAGAGTACCCTTAGGAAGCTCAGTAGAAATCTGCTGCAGTATCTTCAAAGCTCCATGGTGAAGGTGGCCCAATCTCCAGTGCCACAACTCGCCATCATCCCGGCTCACCACTCCTTCTGCCTTGCCTGCCATTGCTGCGCAGCCATCTACCTGCAATTGATAAAGGTTCTTAACTCGAACCACTATCCTTCGGGTCTCACCAGTTGCCTTGCTGCACAGGAAAGCCTTTCCCTCGCTAAAGAAAACATCATATCCCTTGTCTTCTAACATCGCCACAGAGATCGGATTCTTCTTCAATCCTGGAACATACATCACTTCCTTCAATACGAAGGGTTTACCAGAATCCCTCTCAAAGGAAATGGTACCGATACTAGTCGCACTGTATCTACCATCATCGCCCATCTAGATGTGCACTCCAAGATATTTCTCATCCAGATTAGTAAACAAATCTCGATCTCCTGTCATGTGAAAAGATGCACCACTGTCAAGAAACCACACTGAACCCATCACACTTGAGACCAAGCATGCGATCAATGAAAAATACAGCTCAAACTGCGAGGCTAAGGCCTCTACAGCTGCAGATCCAGCAACCTGCTTATTTTTCTTCTTCTGTGGACAACTAGTGGCGCAATATTGGTGTTGGTGATGAGTAGCTTCGCCACCTTGGACATGTCACATGCTACGCCTTCGCATCGGTTGAAAGCATGCTTCTTGATACCCTTCTTTATTTTGGCCGGCTTAAAAATAAATTCTCTTTATCGATTGTTCGATGATATTCATCCTGGTACTTCGCCTTGTGTCCTCTTGCACAAGATCAAGCCGTACGGCTCCATCACAACGAATTTCTATACGGAAATAGCCAGCGGAGGTCACGATAGGAATATCGCTCTTGAGAAGCCCAAGGAAACCCAAGCTCACCAAGTCCTCGTCATCACGCAATGCTTACACTTCCTGGCTACGTCACCGAATTGGATGAACAAGCGGTATAGGCATGCGACACCGCACCATCCATTTTGCTGTTCTGGGGTTTGTCTTGAGCGCATGTTCCTCACAGGTTGCTCTTGCTTTGAAATAAATCTGTCAAATATTTCCACATCAAGAATGGAGAAGCCTTACCATGAAGGCTGGACACTATGTGATCCTTCACACCTTCCAACAGAATCCTTCGACACTTTGCTGTCTTCTTTTTCCATGCGTCAAATACGACAGCATCACTAGAAGTAGGTTTTGGAATTTTTGCATCTATGAACTACTTCAACCCATTGTCATCTAGCACCGCCTCCATCTTGTCCTTCCATGCAATAATTACGTGCCCTCAGAAATATCCCAATTACGATACGGCATAAAGACATCAGCAGGCATAAGTGCTACTACGCAAATTCGAATTCACACCGACACAAAACTCAAGCAACTGTGTTTTGCAATTGCTCCCAATGAAAAATGTACGATATACATGTAGAAGAATTTGAATAAGCGATAAATTTAAGCAAAGTTATAGGAAGTCACACTATTTATGCCATGCTGGCCCATAATCTCTTACGTGATGCGTTTACATGCTGAGAGGGAAAATAAAATCAATTGCATGCATACATTAAAACCACAAACAATCACACATATGAACACAGTATTTAATGGGAAAGCTTAAATATGAAAACCTGGCCTTTATGAGATGTTATGTAACCTACATAGAATCATGCTTAACAATCAATTCTACCAAAGCTCTCACAAACTCTAGAAAGCACAACCTCCAATTGCTACACACTAATCAAGCTAGATCTGTAAAACACATGCTCAATCTCTTTGCTTTCGTGTTAAATCTCTACTAATGGTAATCAATGTTATGGGATAGCTCATTAAATAACATAAACCACACAGCTGCACAATCCTCATGGGCTTCTCCAATCATTGGTGGTGCAAAACATGCAACAGTATAGTCACAACTTATAGTTATTTTACTCTTTCCACTATCTATACACACACAGATATACTGACATCCATGTGAAGTTAACTGATGCATTCTTTAGTTGATTAATGAGTTTATAATTAGTGAATTAATTAATAATTAATTCACACCACTCTCACTAATTGTGTCAATTAGTTAAACTGAATACAAATAGCTCAACTATGTTTAGATTAGTTAAACTGAATACAACTCCACTAACTTCCTCAATCAACTCCACCAAACTCTGTCACATGAGTTCTAACTGAAGTATCCATGCAATAGCTCCACTTAACTCTCAGGAATAGCGTAATTTATTACACCACTTGACTCACCAGCCACACATCATGCACTTAAGCAAAAATTGTCAAGGGAATAAGATAATGTTGGGTCCAAATATTGTTAAGAGCTGTTAATATTCGACATGTCTATTTTCGGACTAGCAATATAAAAATATGTCCACCCAATATGTCTAAAAATAGAAGTCCACCTATATTTCCAACTTGACCAACCATCCACAAATATCATCCTGCAACTCATAGAATATGATCGACATGTCTAAAAATAGACATAGTCTAAAAATAGACTTTGCGCCAAAAATAGCCTGCGGGCCCACTTAGTGAAGGCGACTCTTTTCACTAAGCTCATCATCTTGTTGCAATCTCAACAATAAGGAACATGTTTTCCATCTGAGTATCATCAACCAACATAATGAAATATTCACTCAAAGAGAAGGAATAAATAGAAAACCAATTGTTGATAGAAGAAAACATTTCCTCTTGTATTTCGCAATGATTTATTCAACAACGAAACATGGTCTCATGCCGAAACTAAAATAAAACATAAAAATAAACAAAGGAAAGGAGAAACACGAAAAAAATGAACGAAATCAAATCAAAGCAAAAAAAATTAAAATCAAACACTACTACTCCTAACCTAAGTAGAACATAAGCCAGACTCACGTAAAGTGATACTTCCGATGTAGCCACCAAAACATTGGTTGACCTACATGGGCGATACAATACACGTCAATAAATATACTCAAGTAAATAATATAATGAGAAGGATAAGACAATGTAAACCAAAATGTTTGAATTTTTAAAGAACATTCGAAAAAGTAAGAACAAAAAGTATAAGGAAGACATTATGTGGTTGTTTCATGGTGTCTTGACATAATCCAAGCCAAATAATTGCACATGAAAACTATCAAACTACGAGGCCGAGAAAACATAAAGAAAGAACAAAATTTTGATTTATCCATGGTGCTCGCCAAGTACGACTCCTCCAAACATTGAGCGATAGGATTGTGAAAAACATATGGAAGATCCAAAAATTGTAAAACAAAAGGATTTTCAATATGCATAATGGAGTGATGAGGATCTTTAAGAGATTCAACTCTCTTCTGATTAGAGGTGGAACTAACCTCAAGGCTATGAGAACTTTACATAACCATCAGATCAGCTGAAGTTGTAATATTCCTAAATTAGCATACAACTAATTGGAATATTAATTTTTTCTCTTATCATTTAGTTAGATGAATAAATGGGTAGGGAGACCCATAAATCTCATTAGTAGGAATAAAATCCCTCTTAATGTGAAAATGGATCATCTTCATAGCTGGATAAAGCACCCTCATATGTGAACATGGGCTAATGCATGTGGACAAGGTCAATTTTGACCAAATCAACAACGTTGGTGTGGAGGGAGTGGATCATTAATGAGAGACAATGTAGTGTGAATGGGAGGAAGTCCCCATGATAGTAGAAACCCTAATGAGTGGGACCCAAGGTGAGAAGGCTAAGATTTTTTATAAGGAGGGAAAGGTAGCCATAAATGGGTATGTTATTGATTATTTATTTTTTGGTCTGTATGACTTCTTGCATCCTTCAGCTGTTTAGTTGAGCTTGCAGTGTTGTTTAGCACAGGGTGTTCCCGAGCGGGGATCCCACCTCTTTCATTAAGAGGCCTCTTGGAAGAGTATTTCACTATCATTTCCACATTCTAGCATTCTGGCAAAGCTTCAGTCTCATATACATCGCAGTCATGTTTAGAATTGGGTTGTGTTGCAGGGGTGTAGCAGTGGAGGAGAGAGATCTCCACTTTCTGAGCTTATTTTCTAGTGAGGGGACCAGACCTTCACCTATTGAGTTGATTGGGTGTTGTTGTAGCTGATAGATCATTCCTTCAGCCCCATGTTTTCATTCATTCCTAGGGAGTGCTTAAGTCAGACAACATAAATGCAATGGGTAACTCAAAAAAGGCCGAAAATCCAAACTTAAAATCTGGCCAAACCATTTCTAGGTTTTTTCTGGGTTTTTTGAGTAGAGTCCTTGGTTAAAAGTGAAGATCATTCTGAGCACTCTAACAGCCTTCCACACATGGTTCTTCACCTCAGTAGCAGCAGTTTCTAGCAGTAGTAGCAGTAGCAGCACAAAATTTCCAGTGCTTGGTTTCTTTAGTGTATTTCAGCCATCTTGTGGCTTGAGTGCATTCCTTTTGGAGCACTCTGTAATTTCATTTGTTGTTATATATAATGATATGGCTTCATTGTTTTCTGATCATAGATTATGATATCTTAATGTAATTTCTAGTTGCAGCATATTTCCATCATTTTCAATATTTTAGTGCTATGTTCCTGTTTTGATTTATTTGGAATGCTGCATATGTTCTATATTCCGGTATTTTCCATTTTTAAATATTAAAATGGTATCAGAGCATAATCTTGGCTCAACCTGTGAGTTTTAGCCAATATGATATAAGAGGAATAAGATATCCAAATGATGGAGGGAATGAGATTTGTCTCATCACTTTTCAGATCTATGAAGAACCTCTCCAAGGAAGTTAAGCATATTAAAGAGGAGAGATACAATGAGACCTCTAGATGGTTTCAAGATGAGGAAGGTCCATGTACTTCCTATCAACAGAAGAAAGATCTGGTATTTCATAGAGCTCCAAATAAACATACTATGCCCTTTTCTTTTGAAGAAGAAGACAAAAGGCATGAAGATGGAGGACACTCAGATCATGAGATTCTAAGTGAGTATATTGCATAATCCAAATCTCAAACAAGGGCTTTCAAGGAGAATCTAACTCTCCCACAGTTCATTCAGCTCAAAGAAGAAATAAGACCTTGTAGCAATAGTTTTCTATTGTCTACATTTGATGGGTCATGCACATGCACAGCAAGATCTTGGGGAATGAAGTTGGATGCATTTTTCCTACTACATCTAGTAGTAGAGAGAGAAGTTGTTGAGATTGCAACGCTTCACCTTGAGGGTGAAGCAAACATTTGGTGGTTCAACCATTTGACTCATGCAAGAGTGACTACATATGCAAACTTTACTCAAAGGTTGATCAAGAAGTTTGACAATAAGAAATCAGAGGAGAAGAGGCCTTCACCACCACTTGCTGTAGGAGCACTTGCATCAGGAGAGAGAACACTTGCACCTTTGCAAAGTGGTCTTGATCTCTTGACATTTAGAGTCCCATGCACTATTCTGGAGATGCATAAGGAGGAGGAGACTTATACCAGCGCTGATGCAACCTTGAAAGAGCAACCATCTTCATCAGTAGTTGGGGAAGTCATCACATCGAAGGATGGAACCTTTGTAGTAGTACAAGATGTTCCCAATCTTTACTGAGGTATGCACATGTTTCCACTTTCTGTTATTTCAGCACATCATATGGAGGATTGTGGGAATATACCATTGCATGACCTAGGGTCAAAGCACATCACTGATTTGGAGTAGCAGACTATCACTGCGTTGAGGAGCCTTGATTTGTTCAAGGAGGAGATAAACAACCATCCTAGTTATTCAGTGTTGAGTTGCACACAAATTTTGGGGTTGGAGTGTAGATTGTTGGAGGATAGGATGAGTATTATCCTAAACAATATAATGCAGAACTATGTGTTCATCATTGAGCATGATCTTGAGACAGAAGATGCACCATCATGGAGATCAGCAACACTATCATTGAGCAGCAGTGATGAGTTTGGGGGTCAACTAATATTGAGACATTTTTATGACCAGCACACTTGTGTAGCAGTGGATAGGCAGATGATTGATGGAGGAAATCTTATGATGGATGACAAATTACATTATTATGATGCATACTTATTGATGAGCACTTTACATCTTAATGAGAATTTTTACCTACATCTCATTTGGATCCTCATGGGGTCAATTTGGTCATTGATGAGTGGTCTTCATTTGGAGATCTCCAAGATATTGCATTTCAACATCCCATGAAATGAAAATATAGAAATTGATTTGGGAGGATGGTATTCTCCATTGGAGGAATACCAATTTTTAGCATGATAGTAGACACTCACCATTGGTTGGATGGGTGATGTTGATGAGCAAGAGGCTCGAAATCCACTTGCAGATATATGACACAGGGCAACAGGAGGCAAGGCTACGTTGGCTACTCTTGAAAGAGTTTGGTCATCATGTGACACATTCTATTTCAAAGAGTATGTTGTTGGTTAGGAATTGGCATGGCACTTGCATCATATGGCAGCAAGGAGTTTGGGTGTATTGGGGTGATGCGATATCTTTCATGTCAACCATAATGTTGTTGCTCCATAGTTTATATGGCGATGGTGTAGGGAGGCAACAAGATTTGTTGCTGCTTTGGAAGAACTTGGGAGATTATGGGCTGATTTTCTCCCATACTTTTCATAATGTTGTAGAAGTAGGTGATGGCACCATCATGGTGCAAAGGGGCTACTCCTTAGCCTTGGAGGATCAGGAAGTACTTCCACTTTGGAAGGAATATCCCATATATAGCAGAATTATGGTGGATGACTTTGACATTTGGCATGTCAAGGGATAGAGCTATGAGATGACAAGAGCCTTATTACAAAGGCCAACAACATTGTCACTTGGGAGCTTGGGGTTGTTGATGGAGTGTTCCCAGGATCACTTCACATATGATGCACTTGATGGAAAAGTAGGAGATGAGGGTGATGAAGTGGTGGATGGAGACATCTATTACCATGATATGATCTTCTTGATTTAGATCTCCAAGAATAAGAAGAATGTTTTGCATGCAGCATATGGTTCATTCCTTTTCATGGGGCTATGTCATACCACTATGGAGGGCTCATTCATGGATATTATTATCAACCTACTCTCACTACATGGTACGAATTGTGTTTTTTCACTTATTGATTATCTAACACAGTATTTTCATTCTCTTACCATCTCTATACATTGCATTGCTCCACAAGAGGGAAAGTTTCTATTCGGGCTTCATGGTCATTTTGGGACCAACATCACTGATGGGGATAGCCATATTTTGTATGGCTTTGGGCAAGTGTTTTACTATTTTGTGTATTCTCTATTGATAAAAAATGCCATTTACTATTTACTAGTAGATGAGATGACATGCACAACTAGAAACTTGTTGGGAGATAGCTTTCCATATTATGTTTTGCAACAACAGTTAGAAAAACAGCGTTGTGACCACATGGGAAACTGTTGGTACCTTTCAGCACTACATGAAAAATTTAGTATCTTTCTCATTTGGATTTCATATTCATCATATATGGGGTGGTTTGGGCCAGCATGATCCATGACTCTAGAGAGATGATCTTTGAAGATCCAGTTTTCTTATTTCCTCTTGAAGGCAACATTATTGCAGCCTAAAATCAACAGCTACTCTACACTTATCATAATTGGAGAGAGAGAAAACATGGGATAGGCAATTTGGCCTATCAATTTCAACAATGCATCCCACCTTCTTTGCAGGAGCTTAAGGTGGAGGAGTATTTCTATGAGTTACCATTTTGGAGGGTGGCTCATTTTGTATGGATGATAGCTTGGGGATGGGACCTTCACATAGGAATGATCGTTCCCACTATATTTCAGATTCCATGCCTCAAGAAGGCCTCTAGACAGCATATTGTTGCCTCCATGGGTATTCCACTTTTTCATGATGATAGCTATTTGGGATTATCACCAAAAGCTAACTTGCATACTTGGGAGGATCAACTTGGACATTTATCGAAGAGACAACATCTTGTTCCTTGGAGAAGCTTATCATATGAGGATGCTACAGGAGGAGGAGAGGAGGCTCTTCAATTCTATCCTTGCAGTTGCTTGAGGACAAGAAACATTTTGGAGGGGAGGGCTGTAATATTCCTAAATTAGCATACAACTAATTCTAATATTATTTTTTTCTCTCATCATTTAGTTAGATGAATAAATGGGTAGGGAGACCCATAAATATCTTTAGTAGTAATAAAATCACTCTTAATGTGAAAATGGATCATCTTCAAAGCTGGATAAAGAACCCTCATATGTGAACAGGGGCTAATGCATGTGGACAAGGTCAATTTTGACCAAATCAACAACGTTGGTGTGGAGGGAGTGGATCATTAATGAGAGACAACGCAATGTGAATGGGAGGAAGTACCCATGATAGTAGAAACCCTAATGAGTGGGACCCAAGGTGAGAAGGCTCAGATTGTTTATAAGGAGGGAAAGACAGCAATATATTGGTATGTTATTGATTATTGATTTTGTGGTCTGTATGACTTCTTGCATCCTTCAGTTGTTTAGTTGAGCTTGCAATGCTGTTTAGCACAGGGTGTTCCCGAGCGGGGATCCCACCTCTTTCCTTGCAATGCCTCTTGGAAGAGAATTGCACTATCATTTCCACATTCTATAATTCTAGCAAAGCTTTAGTCTCATATACAGTGCAATTATGTTTGGAATTGGGTTGTGTTGTAGGGGTGTAGCAGTGGAGGAGAGAGATCTCCACTTTTTGAGCTTATTTTCCAGTAAGGGGGTTAGACCTTCACCTATTGAGTTGATTGGGTGTTTTTTTAGCTAATAGATCATTCCTTCAGCCCCATATCAGTAGTCATTCCCAGGGAGTGCGTAAGTCAGGTAGCAAAAATGCAGTGGGTAACTCAAAAAAGGCTGAAAATCTAAACTTAAAATCTGGCCAAACCATTTCTTGGTTTTTCTGGGTTTTTTTAGTAGAATATGTGCTTGAAATCATGGATAATTTTTAGCACTCTAAAATTCTTCTACACATGGTTCTTCACCTTAGTAGCAGTATTTTCTAGCATTAGTAGCAATAGCATCACAACATTTCCAGTGCTTGATTTCTTTAGTGTATTTCAGCCATCTTGTGGCTTGAGTGCATTCCTTTTGGTGCGCTGTGTAATTTCATTTTATATTTTAGATAATGATATGGCTTCATTGTATTCTGCTCATAGATTATGATATCTTAATGTAATTTCTAGTTGCAGCATATTTCCAACATTTTCCAGATTTTAGTGCTATGTTCTTGTTTTGAATTATTTGGAATGCTGCATATGTTATATATTCTGGTCTTTTCCATTTTGGAATATTACATAAGTGCCATGACCGCTTGAGGAAAATCCAACTCATTAAAATATAGATCATCAAATATTGGTGGCTTGGAAAAATCAATAACAAGAAAATCATAATCATGACTTGTTGAATCACTAAAAAGGTCACGACAACAATGATCAAAAAGTTCATCATCGCGAACAGGGGTATCCTCATGATCTAATGAATTATATAGAGGGGTAGATGAATGATGAAAAATTTCACTCTCTGTGTTTCCAAGAAGGTATAATAAGGATTTGGGAAGATCTATGATAGAAATTTCATCCTCTTCGCATTTAGATGAAAAAATTGCATTCCACAAACTATGTGAATGATTGGATGTATTAATAGTATCAGAAACTAAATTCTTACAAGGTTCAACCAGAATGACTGAATGATGGAAAATGTTAGGATAATGCGGAAGAGTTTTGGAAGGAGGAGAGTCATCCATCATTGCAGATTATTTTTCGACTCTTGACTCCCGCATATACTCACTGTAAATGACATCGCAAGTTGGTTGCTAAACATGAAATCCATCCAAAACTTGATCCTCATGAACATCAAAGGAAATATTTGAAACATATGAATGCACAATTTACAATTTAGAGGACCAAAGGGACCAAAGGATGGAATATGTAGAAACAAAACTTCATCAAACTCATTGGGCTTGTAGTCAAAAACTATGCAGGGGTTTTGAGTATGTGATATGGTAGGAGATGGTGATAGTTCAATAGAAAGATTCAAAATTTTGTCCACCTCAACCCGCAGAGCTAGAGTTATTTGATGAGAAGCAGAAGGAGGGTTACTTGGAACAACAACCTTGTTTGTCACAGATTTGGAAGATCTAACCTCACGATATGCTGGGAGTGACCTGAAAAATTCTAAGTATTGAGGAGTTAGTGAAATGAAAACAACATGTAGAAACTCTTCAGTCAAGATATCCCAATAAACTTCATTTTTTGGAAATTAAAAACAAAGATGTAGAAAACGATTGTGAAAATGACATAGCAATTCATTGGTTTATTTTTGAAATTATGAAAATTTCTTGCATAAATTTTCATGATCATATATGTCAAAAGCATGGAACATTTATGTGAAAAAATTGTTCGAAAGAGTGAATGGAGGCATTGGTCCATGTGTGACACCATTGCCTTACGTTCCCTTCGAATGTGAGAATGAACAACCAAAAACCAAAATCCTCAAGGGGATTGTTGTGCTCTGTGAAAGATTGAAGAAAATGATTAGTATGCTCAAGCAAGGTTGTTTCACCCTCACAAAAAAATTTAAGATGTGACTAGTCATCAATGATATTTGTTAGAACTTGAAATTTTAGATCTCTGGAAAAACATACCGAGAGTATGATTCAGGAAGAAGTCATAAAATGAGAGCAGAAATTCAAAAAATACTTCAAGGGCTCAACTTGTCATCTCACCCTCATTATAGTGTCATAGATGTTGATGGTGCTGGACCTGCCAACATTTCAGGGATCTCCTTGATATGAAGTGCCAACTAGACCTCACACTATTTGGAGTAGGAGTCCCATTAGTGGGGTGTTTAATTATGTGCCTTGGATTGAAAAATGCATAGAGTGGTGCACGGTTTCTTTAGTTAAAGAAAATGTGTGACCTTGCGGAAATTAAATATGATGCATGAGAATTTATAACAATGAAGGGAAAAAAGATGTGCGCTCCTTGGAATCTTGTAATAGTATGCATCTTGAGAGGAACACATGAGCTGAAAGACATCACACAAACCAACAAGAATAATATTCCACAAGTTAAAGGCGATGGGTTATAACATGAGCATGCATTCAACAAGATTCATACAAATGCAAATGAAATCTTTTATAACCATATGCGTAAGTTAAACAACATAGATCACAAACATAACAAGAATAATCCTACTACATTTACAATATATGTATGAAGACGTGCCAACTCTGATTTTATTATAAGTGAAAGTTCCATTCATACTTACAACATGACAAACCACTTGCCCCAATAGTGGAATGTGAATTCAAAAACACCTGGTCCTCCCAAAGAAATATACTCCCTCTACGCTACGGAGAAGCCAAGGCTAAGAAAAAACTCCCAAGCCCTTTCTAAGCCTAAGCCTAGCGAAAAGCTTGACTCCAAAAAGCCCTTTACAAGAGTTATGAGGATGTATTTATAACCAAAGGGGGCCGACTCTTGGAAGTCCCCCTTGGTGACTCTTGGATTACCCTCATGACTCCTCACATTACATATGACTCTTCACATTCCCTCATGGACACATGGAATTTCACTTATACAATAATTACCAATAATATATATTTTCCACTCGTACCCATATAAGGACAAAGTAGGGTAGAGAAAAATTGAAAGACTAACAAGACAAAACATTGTGATGATGGAGTTTGGGTGAACTTAAGATGAGAAAATTTAACTTGATTTCTCTTGGTCGCATACTCATGCCAAGCTTGGTAATGTGTGATGATATCCCCAAACTGTGAGATGGTATAATGTTGGAAGCGATCTCTTGCCTCCATAGCATTCAAGTAAAATGTCTTGGAGTAGGTTTGAACCTCTTGCTCAATCGGGAACAACATCATTCGAATATAAACAGGGTAACAAATTTAGTTCTGCATGTTCTCTCTATTCAGCTCCAAGTCCTCCTTGGTGGTGTTGGAGCGGGGTCCCCTGGGGTACATTTTTGGGTTAAGTTTTGTATAAGTTTTGTTGTGCGTGCCACGTGAAAGAGTCAAAGGGGCTTTGGGGGGGGGTCAAATTCCATTAAGAATTGTAATTGGTTTAAAGGGAAAGCCATGAGTCTCAAACCATAGTTTGAGACCATAGTATGTGCGAGTCTAGATAGTATATGTAAGGATAGAGACAGGTAAAGATATCATAATATTAAATATGAATGTTTCTTAATGTTTTGATCTAAATCTAGGTTTTTGGGTAGAAAGGCTCATGCTGGCTGTGTGTGCAGAGACCTAAGTCCTGGCTATGTGCAGACTTTGCTGGATGTGTGCGTAGAAGGATTGAATGTACTGGAACTGATATATCTCTTAATAAAAGAGACAGTTTTGGCGAACCTAGACTCTCATGTGTTTGTTGTGTTGATTATCTATTAATTGCATTAAGATTTGAATTTGTTCTGTTATTGTGTATTTAATCATGTTAATGGTTAATTGTATCTGTTTTCAAGTATCAGTTGATGTTATATGAATAGATTTGATTGAAGTATTCTTGATTATTGTGCGCAAATATATATTGTAGTATTATCTGATAATCTGCGAAAAGTTTGATCTGTTGATGCACACATCTGTTATAAGTTTTTTTAGGGTCTATTAGGGTCCTATAATAATAGGGATCATAATTTTGAATTGGCTATGTTTAGTATTGTAATATTGTACATACCTTTGCATTTCTACAAATATTTTCCGTATTAAAAAATGAAAAGAGTGCATGGCCTAAAAGAATAATCAAAGGATCAAAAGAAAGAAACATAATATATATATATATATATATATATATATATATATATATATATATATATAAACCCCATGAAAAGAAACAAAAATGAATTCTAAAAGTGTTGCACATTCAAATGCCACTACTCTTAGTTTACTTTATGCAAATAAAATTGTGTGTAGCTTGTCCGAATTGCCACAATTCATGATGATCATATATTCTAAACTTGATCATTCATTCCTTTAAATTTCATGTTATGATAGTTAGTGAATAAAGATCTGACCAAACCATTTAATATTGGCAGATCAGTAGTTGGGTAGAGAATAAAATGAGCTCATAAGTTTAATCTAAGGTTAGAATTAAGTTAGTTTGCTTATAAAAATAAAAATAAAAGGGTCAGCAAGCTCAAATGCACCCAATAAAGGAAATAAAAATGTTAGGATAAATAAAGGGTAGGTAGGATACTTTTCAAGAGCTATGGAAAGCATCATTTGGTTTATCTCTTATCACTAATATCTTTATAACACCTTCCCCTTGTCCTAATCCCTTTTTCCTTCTTTGGAAACCATTTTCCCTTATCCTAACCCTTTTCCCCTCCTAAATTCCCTTTCGCTTACTAAAATCCATTTCCCCTTTGAAAAACCCATTTTTTCCATTTAAACAATACTTTTTGTTTTCATAAAACACAAAAATCTCTTTTCAATAGTCGAGAGCGCAAAATATTGAAGTGGACCCCCGTTTTTAGCTTAACCCCTCCGCTTAATATATTTCATAAATCCCCATATCATATTAACCCTTACGCTTTATTTATTCCCCGTCCCCGCTTATTTCCATTTTATAAGCCTACCATTTATATATTTCATAACCCCATATTTTTGTTTCATAAACCATCCACATAACTAATTACCCAACCTCACATTTCTTTGAAAACCCCCAACTCATCCCACCGCCTGATCATCGTTGATCTAATCTAACGGCCCCTGAACCTTTTTGCACCCTTCGACGTCCGAAATTTAAAACCAAGGGGGGGGGTGTGAAATGGGTGGTTTTATCCACCCACCTCCTTGCCATGCGACGCTACCACGTTCTATCGCAACCCCCCACTTCCAAACCGCCAAACTACTTTTTGATGTGCCATAAACCACTAAACTGCTTCCAAGGCATTGCGATAAACCACCACTATTTGAAATATTAGAACCACCACACCATGCGATAAATCCCACCATTAAAAAATAATAAAACCCCGCCCTAACCATTATTTAATTAACTCAGTTTTTTTCCAAAAAAGACCAAAAGCATTTACCAACCAAGATTGAAGCCCGCAGCTACCTGGATTCCTTTTGTAGACCAAATTCACGATTTTCCAAGTAATTCTGAGTACCTAAAACCATTAAATAAGCCACTTTATTAATTAATTGAAACAAATTAATGGCTTCCCAAAGCATCCAGACTACAAACCCTTTGCAACCACCCCTATTAGATGTCGACCACACCCCTTTGGTCGATAAAGACTTCAAAATTAATGACACTGTGATTCATAGCAACCTTTTGGAGCTCCATTTGTGGAGTCATGATAAATTTTTTGATCAGGCAGATGAAATTCATCTGTGGGACTCTAACTTTCCCAAGTATATATTTTCACAAACCTATCAGTTCCATGAACTCATCAAACTGTGCCAAATCAAAAAGAGCCATAGTCACCGCTAACCAAGAAATCCTATTTACCATCACTGCTCAATCTATCAATAAAATGTTGCAGATTCAACCACAACCAGAGGGAGTGCCTTTCTCCATTGAAACCCTTACTACTTTACGTAAAGCTAGACTTTCCTAAAAGGTTTCAAATATTTCATACTTTCCTCTCTCCATCAGTAGAAACACCTAAAAAAAATCCTCCATACTATGCTACCATATTTTCAGAAAGAACTAGATAGATTGTGACCATGTTGTCCTGTATTTTAGGATATTTCACTGATGAGCATGTAGATGAATCTATTCTTGGTTTCCTATCCATCTTTTGCCCAAGTCATCCTCCATCTATAGTTTTTTACTTTTTCCAATTCCTGGAAGATGCCATGCATGATCAATTGATCAAACTACCAAAAGAAGGAATATTCAAATAATCCGCTGTATTGTTTCATTTGTTCATATATTTTCAATCAGAAAGGTTTGCAGTCAACCTACAAAAACTGGAAACAGAGGGTATCCCCAGTCTATTGTCTTTTGGACATCCTTTATTAGAAAGGATTCCACTAAATTCAATTTCAAAGACTTTATTGATTATTTTGTATATCCAATAGCTAATATTCTTAGCAGTAGAATTCAACCAAGAATCATTGAATAAATAAAAATGGTTCTACAACTGTTAGAGCAGAGAAAAATAGGAGACTGGTATTTATAACAAAATCATACATAAATCAGGGTGTATGGAAGCCAACTAGTTCCATTCAAGCTCCCCAAATACCTCCCAATGAGGATATTTTCTTTAGAGTACATCAGGTAGATTTCGAATTCTGATGAGATCAATTTCCTTTCAGCCAAGAAGAAAATCCAATTCAAGATAAAAAATCAATTAGGGCCTTTTATATGCAACAGTAGGAATGCTGTGAACGAAGCAGAAAGATGTCTACAAGATTTAAAGTTCAGTAGCAGTTTCAAATGGTCATATGACCCCTTGGGTGTCATAAACAAATTAAGAGTTAAGTTCAAACTGATCTTTTTCATTCATGAGTCTAGGCCCAAGATTGAGAAGTATTCAAACCAGTCAGAGTTGTTGGAAAACACTCTACAGGAGGTGGAGGAACGACATGGTACTAGTTCCATCATGCATACTCTAGCCCCATAGGATAGAAATTCAAATAGGACTAGAGAAGAAGGCTCTTATTCAGCAAAAACTACATCTGATACTAAATTCAAGCTGATGTATAGAAATAAAGCGAAACTAAATCCAGAAAATAGAGCAAGAAGAGACAGTTGAACCTTTGAAACAGATATTGTTCTCAGAGACGATGCACCTCCAACACTTTCAGAAGTAACACATCTGCGATCAACCTCCAGTGCATAAATTATTCAAAAGAAAAATAGTGCAGAGGTTTCATCATCCAACGATCCAGTTGAGAAAGAAAAGGATATGATGGAGAAATACAAAGAGACTAAAATAAAAAAATGAAGCATTGAAGGCTGTTACATATGCAAAATACTAGAAGAAAACTCCTTGTAATCAGAGTAAGTTGCTTTCATCTTATGAATTGAAAACAAGGAATATGCAGATGACATTTCTACAACCAAAGGTACAAGCACCTAAAACTTCAAAAGATTATACTAAAACAAGCTTTGAATTTCCTGCCAAGGATGTGCGTCCAATTGAGCAGATTTAATTTCACAAATAGCCAAGAGAAATGATTTATTCAACCATGAAACACAAAGCTCTAAGTGTCCAAAAGTTACATAATTCTCTAGAAAATATAAATTCACAGTTAAAGCTAGAAAGAGCTTCATCACAAGCAAATGATAACAGGAGAAAGTCACATGAATATTTGGTAATAGAAGTTGGTTATAATCCAAAAGATACCAAAGCAGCAGAAGAACTAATAAAGAAGAAAAATGCAGACATAGCTGCACTAAAAAAGCAGTTAAAATTACCAACTACTGAGCATCCAAAAACCAAGGAGGTTTTGGAAATAGATAATCAAAAGGATGAAATTATGAATCTAATAATTTAGCTGACAACTCAATTAAAGGAAATGGAGACATAACTAGATAAACTTGTGCAAGAAAAAAAAACCAGCATGGAAGTAGTTCACATCACTGCTATTCCTATAGAAACTACAAAATCTAGATCAGATCCATTATCAACATCAGTTCTAGTAACTACAACAACACTATTAGCTACATCAGCAATAACATCAGCAGTACCAACAGCCCATCCCACTGATGAGGCCAAATTTTTTATCAAAGCAATGGAAGACATGTCCATTCAGACCACAGAGATTAAAAAGCTCAAAGAACAAATAAAGAGCTTAGTGGATGAAAATAAATTCGAAGCAGTAAAATATCAAGCAGAACTACAAAAAGCAAAAAGATTGACTAACAAAATCCACAAGCTAGAAAAGGAGCTATCACTAAAAGAGCCTTTAGCCCAAGAAAAACAACAATTGTGGGCCAATATAATTAACTCATTTAATGATATTTGGCCTTCTGTACATGTTATATTTGAATAGAAGGACTTGATAAAGGAGGTTCATGATGCAATTAAAAAATTCAAATCCAATCTTGGAAAGAAAGTAGGGGAAGCTTCCGAGCTAACAAAATTCATGAATTCTAAAAATAAACAGGAATTGGGAGAGCTCGGGATATCTGACAGAACAAAAACTATATTAGAGGTGAAGAAAGTTTTTCCAAGAGAAATATGATGATACAACTTGAGGAAAAATGTCAAACTATGGAACTTGCAATAAACAGGATTTTGAACAAATTTGAGGTATTGAGACAGAAAGGTCTATGTAATCCTTTGGTAATCAATGATAAACTCATGAGACATGAACATTATGATAAGAAGATGAGGGAAGTAGCCAAAGAAACTTCCAACAGTTCATCAATGAAGGGTGTACCCACAATAAAAGTGCTCCTTCAAACTTTAGAAAACTTCTTTTACCTCCAACATGAGGTAAATCACATTTTTGTAAATAAGCCTACATCTACCAAATATACAGAGGCAGATGAGATTTACCGAAGGATGACGAAAATAAAACTTCCAGATGAAAAACATGGAAGAAATGGTGTGATTTACTATGAAGGGTGAAATACCAGGTAGATGAAAGAACACATAGGTGAAAGGAAAGGATAGATGAAAGAAACAAACAAGCAACAAAAATAAAATAAATCAGGGCCAGATATCAGTTAGTTAGAAGGTGTCACTATCTTTTTTCACAAAGATATTTTATTTTCCTAGAATAAATCCTAGTCAGTTGACACGATATTTTTTGTAATGTTTTGTATATATACTTCATCATTCGAAGTATTAAGGTTCAGTCAAGTATAGACTTCTGAACATTTTGTTAGCTGACTGATCTCTTGCCAGAGGGTTATTGTACCAATTTCCAGTCGACAAACTGAACCAGTAATAAAGAAACTTCTTTATAGGATTCATGTGATGAGCCATTTCAGTGAAGTATAAATTTCAATTTTTCATGTTCTTTCTTTAAGTATTCCATAAAATTATGTGTTCTGAATTTAAAAAAAAAAAAAAAAAAAAAAAAAAAAAAAAAAAAAAAAAAAAAAAAAAAAAAAAAAAAAAAAAAAAAATGTCGGCAAAATTTCCGGCAAAATTTCCGGCAAAATTTCCGGCAAAATTTCCGGCAAAATTTCCGGCAAAATTTCCGGCAAAATTTCCGGCAAAATTTCCGGCAAAAATCGGCAATTGCTTCGTTTCAATTGCCGATTTGGGTGTTTAACC